>OU343219.1:261453893-261557812 GCA_910596185.1 Chrysanthemum makinoi
AAATCTCCTATTTTATAAACCACTTTGTTAGGACCTCTATAGTCATCACTCTCATCCTAACTTTCAGCTCTTGCAACCTCTTGAAATCATCTCATCATGAGGAAAACCCCAAGTAGTAACTTATCCACCAAAGAACCACCCATGAAAAGGGCTCGTGTTATACACGAAATTTCTTCAACAAGATCATCTCCCGTCAATCCAACAAATGATAGAATTCTTCATCATCCAATCAAACCAATTCCTAAAAATATAGTACCCACAAAACTACCTATGCCAAACACCACCATACCTCCTAGGCCAAACAATATCATCTCTACTAAACCATCACCTTTGGTTCCTAGAGCTATTTCATTTACATCCCCACTATCATCACCACACCTCTACAATTTAGAGGACTTGCCTCTTAGGCCATCTCATCCGCTTCCACCGACAACATTCTCCTCATTAGGAGGAATAATGGTTCAAAATCAAGGTGTTGAGTCAACACTTGCTCCGGCTTCCTTTTCGCCGTTTCCATCATATAATCCCATTTGGATTATGAGAAATCGTCAAATTCAACCACCCGACCATATGGAAGTTGACACTTCTCTACCACCACCATCATTTTTGGTTGAGTCATTCTCAAATGCACCTCCACCAATCTCCATCGTTTGAAGCTCCACAAGCCGCTTCACTTGATCCTTCGTATCAAGCCATCTCACTTCTTCCACCACCACTACCTAGCCATGACAAAGATTGCTATCATTGTCAACATGTTGAAATTTTGATACATGAAGTACGAGAAGACCAACGTTTCATGTTCTATCATCTCCTCGAACGTTTTGACGAGATCAAACCTAAACAAAACTTGAGCTAGAAGATTTTAGTTTTGTCTTAGCATCAAGCGATAGTTGGTTTAGAAATTCCTAGTCATGTATTTTCTTGTTTTCTTAGTTTTTAGAGTCATGTATATCATAACTCTAGCTTTATTAAATGGAATTACTTGCTACTTGTTATTTTTTTGAGCATATGATTTTTGTGATAACATTACTTGTTATATCACCTTAGGCTGTAATTGAACTTATATACGGATCCCTCAGAATTGCCTAGGCGGATCCCTACTAGGAGGGAACCGTGGGATCAAGTAAGACAATCTCTTTCTACTAACTTGAATCACATTTGCAGTTGTAGATTATACCTTTCTAACCTTTTTTTTGTAGTTATTCAATTTACATATGAAGACTTTAACATCCTAAAGCTAGGGGAGCTTTATGTCAAAAGATATATTGCAAATTACTTGCAAATACTAGGTTTACATTCGTGACATCCCTACCTAATGCAATCATCAAGGGGAGCACATTAGTCTCTTAGATGATATCTTCTGCAAACTTATTTGCAAATAAACTAGATTAGTATCACTTACTTGACGTCCTTACATAGGGATGGACTCGTCAAAGCGGAGTAAAAAAAGAATCCTCTCGATATTTGCTCTCTATTTTTTTTCCTTCACATGTTTTTCTTAAAAACGATGTGTTGCCTTCCTTCAAACACTTTTTGTTTTGACAAAGGGGAGAAAATAAAACTACAAATTCAAACTTTTACGAATTTTAGCTTTCCTTAAAATAATTTTATGTTTTGTCATCAACAAAAAGGGGGAGATTGTTAATACAAATAAGCCGTAAGAACGTTTATTTATATTTTACGATCTTCTATTGTTTTGTCGATAACAAGCGTAAAATCATATTAACGAAACAAATAAAATACGTAAATGGTTTGAACTAATAGTTTCTAACATATTCACATTTTCACATAAAACACTAAAACAAGTATAAGTGATTTTATGATTTAAATAATACATATGTATAACAACTAATGTTTACATATTGGGATCAAATATACACATAACTAGCATGTAGTATATTGGATAATATAAATGGGTAGAAACTTAAGTATCACAACCCATTGGGCAAATACATTGAATGTAGTTGGGTACAACCCAAAGCCCATAACCCATGGATCTTGACCCATAACCCATTACATGACATCATGCTTATATCACATATGGATAATACCCATAACCAATGGATCAACCCATACCCAAGTGACTAAGTGCAATGCACTCAAAGATACATTGTATCTAGCTCAGATATGGTTCAACCATGACCCATGACCCATAACCAAAATACCCATGGGCAAGAGAGGGCATTCCACGGATCCCTTGCTTTGTGCTAGCCGGATACCAAGTGGAAGGGATCCGTGGGATCCGAGGAACAGTAGGATTTTTCCTCTATAAATAGTGAGCCATTTCTTCATTATCTCATCCCTTTTTAACACACTTTCCCCCTGAATTAAATCTCACTAACCTTAGATCCAAGAGATCTATGTTTGTAGTTTTGTTTGTGTGATCTTTTAGGTTCCTCTTAAAGGCAGATCCCACCTTTGAAGTCGAGAAAGCTCAAGTCCATGAGTTGCCATGCTTCCTCATCATCAAGGCTACTGAAGTCTTCTTGTTGATGATTCCTTTCTTTCCTCAAAGAGGTGTAGTGTTGAAGACATTAGTGAAAGATGTCTCAAGTGTCAAGGCGAAGATATTAGTGAAGGGTATCTATCGTCTATAACATAAGCTTGCGTGTGGTAGGTGCTTAGAAGTCAAGACAAAGAAGCATTAGTGAAAGGTGCTTGGAAGTCAAGACTAAGAAGCATTAGTGAAAGGTGCTTAGAAGTAAAGACACAAGACATTAGTGAAGGTGTCTTGTAGATCTAGTCAAAGGCATTAGTGAAAGGTGCCTTAGATGTACATTCGATATGGTGTGTTTTGATGTACAAGATAGACTAGTATTAGATCAACGGATATTATATCCTTGATGATGTTATAAAGGAGTAGATCTCCTTTGGGATTAGTCATTGGTGTAGTGTGGTAGTAGTTCCTCCATTGCAATGGAACTAGGTGCTTAGCCTAGTACCTAATAAAGGGTAGCGACGTTGTGAAGGTGTAGTTCACCTTGGGTGAAAGAACTAGGTACTTAGCCTAGTACCTTATAAAGGGTAGGCGACGTTGTGTAGGTGTGGTTCACCTTGGAGTGAAAGAACCGGTGGTTAGCCTAGCAGGAAAGGTAAGCGGCGTTGTGAAACTTCTCATGCATAAGGAGATTGGTGTAGTGATTACAAACTCAGTGGGTGACTCTGGGGGTGGATGGACAGGAAGGTGCCCTTGTAGCCGAACCACTATAAATACTTGTGTTGTAGTTTTGTGCTTCTTACTCTTATCTTTTCATTACTTACCTTTATATGCTTGTTTATCAACATCCAACACACACATCCAAATAGATTGACATAAGTCGATCTAAATAGATTAAAAGGAAGTTTTAATTGGCAAAACTATTCAACCACCCCTTCTAGTTTTCCACAAAAAACGAAAAGGATGGCTCAGAGGGTGTAACTAGGGGTATCTAGCGCTAAAGATGAGCACTACAAATGGGTCCATATGGGTGGATAACTAACCGATGTGGTTAGCTAATATAGCATAATATGAAAAATGGAAGGCCATTTGGGTTAAATCCTAAGGTGCCTCTTTATCACACAAATTTACTTATATCGCATCGAATCGATCTCCTGCGGATCGGTAATGATTTACAAGCACAAGTTCTAGAATAAATAAAATCATCGGCACACTCATAGCAAAAGATTCAAGCATAAAAGATGAATGCTTTATATAGAACAGGCTCAAATCCTCACAATTAGTGGTAGGGGCTATAATTTGTGCTAGCAAATGTTTATCGATCCCAGAATGGATTGCAATATTAATCGAAACACATCTCAAAGTTTCAAATATTACCAGTTTTACCAGTGGTTTGATCCAGTTATTCTAATATATTATCCTAAAGGCGTGAAAATAACTAGATCACAAGGGCAAACAAAATTTTAAATTTAAGCTTAACAACTCTAATTTTCCTATTCCCCCCCCCCCCCCCCACACTTAAGTTAAACATTTTCCTCAATGTGAAAAACGAACTTCAAAGTATAGAAATAGGGAAAATAGAGATGAAACCAGATATTCCAATGAGTTTGTCAGCTTATTTTTTTTTCTTTATCTAAGCGTCCACTGGAGTAATCATTACCTGCACAAAATCTTATATACAAACAAAAAGAGTTTTATTAAGATGTGGCACCCCCCCTCCCCCACACTTAAGTTCAACCAAAGGTTTAAACTTTGGGGCATGACCATAGAAAATCAAATTTGAAACACACGGGTTGCCTCCCGAGAAGCGCTTGTTATATTCACGAGTCATCAGCCCAACTCGAATCTTCCCGAATTTACTTGGCCACAGATGCAGCCTTGAACTTTTTGAAAAGTTCGAGGACATACATGAATTCTTCACCAGTAGCATCAATATCGCTCCAGATGAACTCAGAGATGGTTTCAAGGAACACTGTGGAATTTCTTCGGAAAGGTGCTACAAAGGTGATGGTTTGAATTCATTTTCAGGGGAAATGGTCTCAACTGATATTTCATTCATTTGCTCCTTATCATAGTATAGTTTGATTCGGTGCCCATTAACGATGAAACTTCCACCCTGTTTGTCATAAAGTTCGACATAACCGGATGGATATCCATGTTTAACGATATACGGTCAAAACCATCTTGGTTGTAATTTAGGAGCTTTGAATTTGAATTTCATGTTGAAAAGCATAACTTTATCTCCGGCTTTGAATTCTTTTCGAATTCTCAACTTTTTGTCGTGATAAGCTTTTGTTCTGGCCTTATACAGTTTGAAATTTTCATAAGCTCGAAGTCTTAATTCGTCGAGTTCGTGCAATTGCAAGAATCTCTTCTCTCCAGCTATTTTGAGATAAGTGTTACAGTTTCTAAGAGCCCGAAGGCATGATGTTCAACGAACGGCAAATGACAAGTTTTCCATCAGAGTCTGTAGAGTTGTGCCAATAGGAGTTTTGTAAAGCCTGCGAACGCCACGAGCATCGTCAAGTTTCTTCGACTACACTGAAGGATTGTCCTTCACTGTTTTTTTTGAGTATTCTTTTAAGAGCTCTGTTGGTGTTTTCAACTTGCCCACTGGTTTGTGGATGATAAGCTGTCGCGAATCCATGATGAACCCCATATCTTTTCATGGTTTACTCCAGTTTTTGGTTATAGAAATGGGTTCCTCGATCGCTTATCAAGGCTTTGGGGATTCCATAACGAGCGAAAAGCTTTTTGAGAAAATTAACGACGACACGAGTATCGTTTGTTGGTAAAGCTTCAGCTTCTGCTCATTTGGACACATAATCTATAGCAACGAGAATGTATTCATATTTGTGGGATTTAGGAAATGGTCCCATGAAATCAATTCCCTAAATATAAAATATTTTACACACTTGAATGCTTGTCAATGGCATTTCGTCTCTGCGTGAAAGGTTGGTGCTTCTTTGGCAAGCATCGCAGTTTTGAAAAAGTGTATGTGCTTCATTGAATATTGTTGGCCAATAGAATCCAGCATCAAAAAAAATTTTAGCTGTGGTGGAAGGACCATAATGTCCTCCAGTAGGGCCATGATGACATTCATCAAGAATTTTGCGGGTTTCGGAACCAGAAACACATCTTCGGATCATTCCATCAGGGCACATTTTGAAAAGATAAGGTTCTTCCCAAAGTAGTGTTTAAGTTCCGAAAAGAATTTGCTCCTTTGAGCGTAGGATCATCCTTTTCTGAGAATTCCTCCAACGAGATAGTTTGCAAAGTCAGCAAACCAAGGATCGTCGTTTCCGTCAACCGTCATGAGGGTTTCATCAGGGAAGTAATCATCGATTTCTTCTTCCTTCAACTCCTCTAGATCGGGATTTTCAAGACATGATAAATGATCAGCGGCTAGATTTTCTGCTCCTTTCTTATCTTTGATTTCGATGTCAAATTCTTGGAGTATCAGAATCCATCGGATGAGACGCGGTTTAGCATCTTTCTTGGTGAACAGATATTTGAGTGCTGAATGATCGGTGAACAATACTATTTTTTAGACTACGAGGTAGGATCGAAATTTGTCGAACGCGAAAACTACGGCCAGTAGTTCTTTTTCTATGACTGTATAATTTTTCTGAGCACCATTCAGTGTCTTGCTAGCAAAATATATGGGCCGAAAGTGTTTTCCTTCACGTTGGCCTAAGACGGCTCCAACAGCAAAATCGCTTGCATCGCACATAAGCTCGAAGGTAGTGATTAGGTGAAACCATGATCAGAGCACTAGTCGGTTGAGATTTCAACGTTTCGAATGCTTTTGCAATCGGCATTGAAGTCAAAGATAGAATCTTTCTCAAGAAGTTTTGTCATCGGACGGGATATTTTTGAAAAGTCTTTGATAAATCGGCGGTAAGCGGCATGTCTAGAAAACTTCTAACGGCTTTAACGTTAGTTGGTGGTGGAAGTTTCGTGATAACATCGATTTTTGCTTTACCTACTTCCATGCCTGCACTGGAGATTTTGTGGCCAAGCACAATTCCTTCGGTCACCATAAAGTGACATTTTCCCAGTTAAGGACAAGATGTGCAGCTTCGCATCTTTCGAGCATTTTATCAAGATTGGAAAGACAAGCTTCAAATGAGTTTCCGAGCGAAAAGTCATCCATGAAAACTTTGATGGAGGTTTCGAGCATGTCTTGGAATATGGCTATCATACACCTTTGAAAAGTTGTAGGTGCATTACAAAGACCAAAAGGCATACGCCGATATGCGTATGTTCCAAAAGGACAAGTGAAAGTGGTCTTTTCTTGGTCATTAGGATCGATTGAAATTTGAAAGTATCCTGAAAATCCATCGAGGAAACAAAAGAATTTATTTCCTGCTAGTCTTTCAAGCATTTGATCCATGAACGGGAGTGGAAAATGATCTTTTCTGGTGGCTTTGTTTAATTTCTGATCGTCAATACAAATGCGCCAACCAGTGACAGTTATAGTAGGGACTAGTTCATTTCGTTCATTAGTCACAACCGTCATTCCTCCTTTTTTGGGAACACAGTGAACGGGACTCACCCAAGGACTATCCTCGATTGGGTAAATGATACCAGCATCGAGAAGTTTTATGATTTCCTTTTTGACTACTTCTTTCATGTTGGGATTGAGTCGACTTTGACGTTCCACAAGGTTTGATCCCATCTTGAAATTGATTTTGTGTTTGCAGAAATTGGGACTAATTCTGGGATGTCGATGTTTTTCAAGCGAAAGCTTGTTTATGATATTTGAGGACAGAAACTAAACTTTCTTTCTCCTTGGCCTCGAGTAATGAAGATATGACTACTGGAAGAAGTGAGTTTTCCTCCAGGTAAGCATATTCCAGATGATCAGGGAGAGGTTTGAGCACGAGATCTATTGGTGGTTCTTCCAGAGAAGATTTTATTCTCATCTCGTCATTGAAAGTTATTTCTTCAAAATTATCTTCCTTCATTTCCTCCTCTTCCGTGTTATCTCCTTCGAACTCAACTTTCATGAAATCAACAAACTCTTTGTCAAGGTTTGTTTCATTGATTTTCTCAGATGTAGTCATTAATGGATCAGATTCGTTAAGTAATGCATCCAATTCTTCGTCAGTGACTTCGTCAATAACATCGATGTTGAAACAAGTGTCATCACTGGAACGTGGATAGCGCATTGCTTTATCGATTAGAAAAGTGATTCGATCTTCTCCAACTCAATTGAGTTCTTTTCCTTTCACTTTGATGATTGCGGTATTTAGGAAAGGTCTTCCTAAGATGAGTGGAACTTTACTATCTTCTTCCATTTTTAAGATTACAAAGTCCACGGGAAAAATGAATTTACCAACTTGAACAAGCATATTCTCAGCAATTCCAACAGGATATTGATAAGAATGATTTGCTAATCGAATGCTCATCTTTGTCGGTTTAAGGCTATTGTTGCATAATTTGGAATACAACAAATAAGGCATCAAATTGATACTTGCACCAAGGTCGGCTAAATCATCGCATTGAATATTATTCCCAAAAGTACATGGAATAAGAAAGCTCCCAGGATCTCCGAGCTTTGGTGGGATTTTGTTTTGAACGATGGCTGAGCATTCTTTGTTAAGGAAAGTGGCTGATATTTTCTCTAGCTTGCTTTTGTTATTAAGAAGTTCTTTCAAGAATTTCCCGTAATTGGGCATTCAGGCTAAGACATCAACGAGAGGAATATTGAGTCTAACCTCTTTGTTTATTTCAATGAACTTCTTATAACGCTCCTCCATTTTTTCTTTCTTATGGCGTTGAGGATATGGAATTTTTGGTGTGTACGCCTTGACAGATGGAATGGTTTTCTTTTTGGTGGTTTGAGTTGGGTTGGTTTCCCGACCATCCTCACTATCTTCGGTGATAGGAGTATTTTCATTAGGATTTGGTGGTGGATCATACGAGAGACCACTTCTTGTGAAACACATTGATATGCTCATTTCTTGTTTGTGGTGGGCGGTATGTTTTATCATTTGATGGTTTTGGGTTGGATTGGGTGTTACTTGGTAACGAACCAGATGGTCGAGAGGAATGTTGGTCAGAAAATCTGCCAAATTTGTTTTCAAGATCTTGGATAGATGCTTAATGATTTTTCTGTCCCTGCTCAACTTTGGCTTTGAGATTGAAAAATTGATTTTTGATGAAATCATTCAGACATTTTTGGCGATCACGAATTCTCTCATGGTTTTCAAATTCAGTTCTTCCATCTTTTTGTCGAGTTTGGTGGGGCGGATTGTCGGTTCGAGGTTGAGAATCACGATTGTTATCCCTTGGTTGGCGGTCTTGCTAATTTCCAGAATTTCTACCATAATAATTACCACGATATCCTCCTCCACGGTATCCTCCTTCATGGTATCCTCCTTGGACATAATTCACTTCTCTTTCGTTAGGTCCACCCATGGGTTTATTGTCGCACTCAGACGATGGGTGATTTTCTCCACAATTGTTGCATCCGTCTCGCATTTCCTTCATTTCTCCTTTAATATCTTTGTATTGCGAATCGATTTTCGAGGTTAAGGCTTCCATTTTCTCCATGAGTTTTGAGGTATCGGTGTTTTCGACAAAAGCAACGGTTTTTCGAAGGGGTTTGGTTTTTGAATCTTTAGATCAATCGAGTTTGAGAAGTACTCGATCTTCGAGTAATTGGTGTGCATCGTTAGGAGTCTTATAGAGAAAAATTCCTCCGACATCAAGGATACCTTGAGAGATTTCATCTAGTCCATGGTAAAAGATTTGGATAATGGTTCCTTTGGATAATCCATGTCCATGACAACTACGAAGCAAATCTTTCATCCGAAGTCAAGCTTCGACAAGTGATTCGTTGGAATTTTGTGTGAAAGCACGAATTTCTACCATGTCGATCAAACATGGCAGGTGGAAAGAATCGTCTTACAAAGGCTTGCATCTCCTCCCATGTTGATAATTCCGAGGTCAATTCATTGTACCATACTTTAGCATCTCGTGATGATGGAAAGAGTTTGAGTTTGATGGCATTGACATCGGTGTCGCCATAACGGAACATGCGCAAATTTTGATGAATTCGGCAATGTGCTTATCGGATCGGCGCGCCGCGCCATCGAATTGACGGTCTTTGATCTTGGAAAGATGATGACCCTCACGGTGAAGTTGTCACCAAGGTTGCAGCAACAATAGCACTTCCAGGGGTTGGTGCTACTTCTCGGTTGGTTCCCCACATGGGTTGATCGTCCGCCATGGGAAAAGGTAAATTGGTGAAAGGGTTGTAAACGATTTTGGCTTCTACGAGGTTATCGAATGGTGGGTTTGGTACTCTAGGTACATGATTTTCTAAGGGTATAAAAGGTGTTCTTCTTCTTCTTCGAATCAAACGTTCGAAGTTGGTAAGAGGTGAGATTGGTTCTATTCCAGCTGCACGAGTGTTCATAAATTGACCAAGAGAATCCACGCAATATCTAAACACACAGACAAACAAAGAAAACAGATTTTTGGACAGAAACGAGTAACCGGATCTGTTGCGAGAAGCGACCGATCAGTTAGATCAATTGGGTATGGTTTAGGCGCAACCGGATCGGTTGTGAGAAGACCGATCGGTTAGAGCTTTCGAAAAAAAATATATAAAAAAATGGACCGACTGAAGTGGATTCAAAACTCGCTGAAACACAATCAAATCCCCGGCAGCGGCGCCAAAAACTTGTGCTTCTACGTGTACAAGTTTTAAATTTATAAAAACGATTTACCAATTTTACCAATAACACATACGAAAGTGTCGTCCGTTATAACAAGATTATGAAGGTAAGTCGGGATCGTTCGAGGATTTGAGTGATCTGATTAACAAGTCCAAATTAACTAAGGCAATCCAAAAGCATATAACAACGAAAATAGATATAATGAAATTCAGATGATTAAAACTACACTTGCTTAAACTAGTTTCTTATCCTTGATTAGTATGATTGTGTTAACCTCTTAACATGTTGGTTATGATAATTAGTTGGTGTACTAATCTATTGTTCTTACAAGTTAAACCTTCGTCAAAATTTTAGTTCATAAAAACAAGCATTAAGTTTAATCAATCAATTCAAGATCAATTCAAGTTTCATAAGTTTATTTTCACAAACTTAAACACAAAAACATCCATTTGCTTTATCAAACTTGATTAAGAAATGGTCAATACAAAAGGTAACCGATTATAAACAAAAGGTTACAATTGATTGTCAACAACTAATCTTATGACCTTTTAGATGTTTCCAATCAATCCAACTTGATAATCAAAAGCGTTCTTATTACAACCTTAGTTCCTTTGTTTAATCAAGAATAATGGGTAAAAACAATCATCCATAGACAAAATGAATATGACTAGTTGAATAACAATAAGTTCTTTCGACCTCTACGATTACTATCAACTAGTCAAACTTGATTAACAAATGTCACTATGAAACTTTAGCACAATTGGATTTTAGAATCAACTTGAAATTGAATTAAAACATGTTAACACAATCACAAACTAATCACATGATAATCAACATCATTTAAGCAAGGGTATAAAGAAACTAGCCACTCATAGCAAACATAAACACAAACTCAGAACTTTGAACATTAGAAAACATGATTAAGAGTCTTACAATGCTTGGAATAAGATTACAAATGGTGAAGTAATGATTCCCAAAGTATTGGGGTAGACTCCTTGGGGTTTTGACTTCCAAATGTGGTACTTCTGGAACTCCAAACTTTCCTGGACTTCTAAGGACGAATTTGAGAGATAAGAGCTTTGTTTGATGAGTAGAGAGAGTTGTATTGAAGTGTGTGTCTCATATGCTCACAAGAGGTCTCTATTTATACTAGTTCCAAGGCCTAGGGTATTAATTGCTGAATTTGGCCTCCAAGGAGTTAGGAAGGGACTAGAATACACCAAGGGAAGGACCTAGAATCGTTTGGATACAAGGGGAAACTTAATGATGAAGATTTGGCAGAAAGGTCCTTAACCGGAATGGTTCTGATAACCGATCCGGTTGGTCTTCTACTAATGTTCAACCGCATTGGTTGCAGGTGGCAACCGATCAGTTGGACTGGCTTCATAGGCAATTTTTGATCTTCACCCAACCGATCCGGTTGAAGTTGCAACCGATTCGGTTGGTCTTCCTGAGTGACGGATAATCAATCTTAACTTAATTCTAACTTGTAGAGCTTGGTTCTTCAATCATCTTGGTCTTCTATGGTACTTGAAATACTGATTTGTGCTTGACATGCTTCACTAAAACGGGAATCTTCCAATTGTTGAACATTCTTTTACTTTTCCTTCCGTTTCCCTGCACTTGGTTATAAACACTAGACAAACATGTTTTGATGCGATTAAGCTCTGAAATCCTACAAATATAACCAAATAACATTTACAAAAGCACACATAACGCTACTGAAAACATGTACAATCTGAGCGTTATCAGATGGTAGCCCGTTTTTTTTTAAACACTCTTTTTTTTTCTTTTTCTCTTTTTCAATTTTTTTTTTTTTGCATTTTTACTCTACCATTCCCTACGATAACATCAAAATATAAGGGATTTATAGGAGCATCCCTACACTTGAGTTTTTATTACTCTAACATTAATTTAACCCGAATTGAAAGATCAAAACACTTGGAGTACCTTATTAAAGTAAATAAAGGAATTTGAATTTAACGTTCTTTCCGTCTCCCATAAATTTATTTACCCATGAGTCCCAATCATCCCAAAACAAAGATATGACTCGACTTAGCAGCCATGCAAGTGTGAATAATTGAACTAAGGGTTTAAGGTGATAACAATAATGCACTAAAAGTGAGTGCATACAAGGTAGGCTAAAGCGATTTGGGTGTACATTTGGGGGTGGATTGTAAATAATGCTCTTCGTTGATATTCGAGCTTGAAACATCAAGGAAGGTGAAAAGGATAGGATGGGGTTAACTAGAGGTATCGTGTACTAAAGATGAGTACATACTTAAGGGTGTGGGAGAATTACTCAACCGATGTGGAAGAAGTAATTATAATCACAATTTATCAAACAAGTTATCCTAATGCCCCTTATCATTTAGTTATTCCTAACTACACAAGTGTAGTCTCACTAGCGATCTCGGAATATATCACAAAACAAGTTCTAGAATCTATTATACTACCGGTACACTCTCGAAGCATTAAAGATGAATGCTTTAATTCCTATAGATCTAGGAGCGAACCTCACATTTTTTGGATGGAATTTGAGTGGTAAGGGTTTTGTACTAGTCATATAACTCCATCCATGGGAGCTTTATTAAGACTAAGTCCACCCATACATGTCATGAAAATTTTTAAATTTGGCTAAAATTGCCCTAACAATATTCTCATGGTTTATTACACAAATGAAATAGGACATGACAAATGATCAAGGATAAGCATAGTTTCAAGTTCCGTTTTATTCTCCTCCCATATACTTAAACTGAACATTGTCCCCAATGTTTCCCGAAAATTCATAAAGTTATGATAACGGAAGGTAATTAAAAGAAAGAAACTAATACTCGTCGATTTCCTGGTAGGATCCGTGTGAAGTAGTGGTTAAAATTCTTTCCAAGAAGAATGTATGCGTGTAGCTCCATCCAATATTATGTTTCTTCTTCTTAAATAAAACACGGCATTTTAAGAAAATAGACGAACCTTACATAAATCGGGGTAAAACTATATATGACTCTACTAAACTAGGATATAATGCTTGTGGAATGGATGTTTGCGATTTTACGGAAAATTAAGACACGAGAATTTCCAAAATTATAAGTATCACGAAAGCGAGAGAAAGTAGATAAGTTTTTCTTGCTCCTCCTGGCGTCGTCAGTTATGATCCACGCCGTCGGTTATCACAACAATGGTGTCTTTGCGTTTTTCTAGAACAATTCTGAAAAAATTACACCTTTAAAATCTGGAAAAATTCCTGCAAAACATCAATTATGACTCGATACAAGCATTTGACTCTAACAAACACACATATATATCAATTTCAATAATCTTAGTTCTCATGTTCACGTTCTTTTGAAAACGTGTGTAATCCTCCCTACACTTATCATTTTTGTAAAATACATTTATATGTAATTAAGACGAGGTTAAAGACAAAATAAAGCATTTTCACAAATTTAAACATGAGAACAAACAATAATGAAAAGATATATGACACACAATGATAACGCTCAAATTGTGCATGTTTTTAGTAGCGTTATCCTTGCTTTTATGTGTGTTATTTGGTTATAATCATATGCTTTTGATGCTTAATCGTACAAAAGTGCGTTTGCTAGTTCATTTGTAGCCAAGTACAGGAAAGTGGAGAAAAAGACGGAAAAAGAAGTAAAATACGAAGATTTCTCCATATACGAAGAATTCCCAACAAAAGCAAGACTTGTGGGTGTACTGGAAGATAAAGTCATCAAGTTAGTGGTCTAAGACTCAAAGAAAAGCTTGAGAAATGAAGATAAGAAGCTAAAAAGCGAAGACATATTGGAAGTTGTTCCCGACACACCTTCACCATTTTGGCCTAACTTTTGCATCACGGACTCCGTTTGACCCCGGTTAGCAGCCACGGAAAGATAGAAAGATCTACAACTTTATAAACATGAATTTTTGTGATTTTGCTCCAACGTTGGTTCGAGCCCCGCAACCGGATCGGTTTGAGAATGGTCAGAAAACCAACCGATTCGGTTGGAATTGCCCGGTCGGTTGGAGGGCTGTTACTGCCATTTCTTCATCACTAAGGCTCCAAACTTGTCCCAAACGTTCTAGGTCCTTCAATGGTTTCCTAGTCCTTCCAAGCTCCTTGGTGACCAAGAAATGCATTTATAACCCCAGGGCTTGAGTAGTATAAATAAGGCTTTGCAACCTCATTTCATCATCCTTCTTCTTCCTTCTCATCTCCTACCACCACCACTCCTCTACAGGTGTGAAATTCAAGCCTCCACCCTTAGGGCGAATTTCCACCTGAGAGCAAACAAACTTGAGAGAACACACACACTCTCAATCTCTTCACCCCAAAGGTGTGAAATTTGATCCTCCACCCTTGGGGGCAATTTCCAACAATTACACCAACTTATCTTCCCCAAGACCTCAAACCTCTGCCATTTCGAGTAGTGCTCATGTGTTGATAAAGGCGTTTGGATATGATTTTAGAACTTGGTAGAACTATTGTAGTTAATGGAGGCTTGAAGGGTGCTATAATCCTTCATCTTTGCCTAATGTAATTCATACTTTGGGTAAACCTTGTTACTTTTATATTTCAAGATGTTTGTTATTGATATGATTGTTGAGATTTTGTGTTTGATTGAAATAACCATGATGTTTTGTTTACTTGTTTTGTTCTTATGATAATATGTTCTTATATTGCTTTTCTTAGTGGTTTGATCCGTGACAATCATAACCACGGCCTTGATACGTGCTTGTTCTTATATTGCTTTTCTTGTTGGTTTGATTTGTGACAATCATAACCATCAACTTGTTACTTGCTTAAACAAACAAACGACACTTGTAGTGCAACCAAGTCTCTTGGGGCGACCTTGATTTACCATATACTATACTACAACTTGACTAGGGTATACTTGCCCGAATGTGTTCCTAGTTACCGGTAATTCTCGATTATAAATTTAAAACCACGACGTAACACATCAAGTTTTTGGCGCCGCTACCGGGGATTTGTTTTGCACTTGTTTGCTCGTTTGATTGTTCTCTTGTTTGATTGATATTTTGTTTGCTTTCATGATAATTCCGGCATCGTCACCATCAAGTTTTTGGCGCCGCTGCCGGGGACTTGTGTTTGTATTCTTGTGTTTGTTTGCTTGTTGAATTGCTTGCTTGAAATGTTTGCTTGTTTGCTATTGCTCTTGTTTGTTACTCATGATGTTTGCTTAATTGCTCCCTTGCGTTTTCTTTCCAAATCTCTAGTTTCTCATAATTGCTCAAATGATCTTTGCATCAAAATCAAGTTTTTGATGTTGGGATTTCGTTTCATGTGTTCTAAAAATGCTCATTTCAAAGTTTGCTTTCTAAGTGTGTTCAAAAGTTCTTGCGAAAAAACCACCAAAACCACCCAAAATCAATCTAACCGAATCGTTTGGAATCCCAACCGGATCGGTTGGAGTTCTCGGTAAATATTTTTCAAGAAAAATTCACTCTAACCGATCGGTCACTCCCAAATGTAGATCGGTTGGATGCAATCAAAAATTATTTTGTGTGTCTCTTGTTTCATGAGTCTTATGTTTTATATGTTATGTGATCTCTTGCATGTCTCTTTGTTATGTGTTTGTGTTATTATTGTCTATGTTAGTTTCGTATTAATTTTGAATAAGACTATCTTGTTTAGATTCTCTTGTTTGATTTGTGTTACGTGACTAATTGTGTGTGCTTGCATCAATATGATTTTCATTTTCTGTGATTGTTCTTTTATTTGTCTTAAGTTTCGTATTTTGTTTTTGGTGTTCTTCTAATTAAATGTGTGTTTATGTGTTTCATTTACTTGTGTTTAGTTTTGTGTCCGTAACGTTATATGTTCTTGTTTTATTTTATCAATAAAAAATTTTGAAATAAAACTGGTTCAAAAAAAAAAAAAAAAAAAATTCTTAAAAATCCCTCTAACCGATCGGTTACACCCCGTAACCGGTTCGGTTGGAAGCTGGGTCTCATTTGGTTCGTCCCAACCGATCGGTCACTCCCGTAACGGATGGTGAACTATCTGTTAAAAAAAAGAAAAAAAGAAAAAAATATAGTTTTTATTTTTTGTTTTTTTCAATGTTTTAAATATGTTCTTTTGTTTTTGCAAGAGTATCATTTTTTTTATTTGGTTTTTCCATTTTAAGTTTTGTTAATTTGGTACATTGTAAATAAATAAGTACATGTTTTAAAAATAAAATGTTTTGAACTGTGGGTATGTTCCTTTGGAAACCCTCACGAGACTATAACTTCGTCCTCGACATAGGGGTTTAAAAACTTGTTGCATACGCTAAATACAACCGTGATGCCTACGAAAGTGAGTTTTAGAATTTTACGCGTTTTTGTTGTTTAGTTTCTTTTTGCAGATTTAATAAGCTCATGGAGGAAGGATTGTTGGATCGTGAACCTTATACTCTTGATTGGACATGTTTGGATGAGGATTCGATTGATCTCACGCGCTTATGCTAGCGTTTGCTTAGCATCTTATCATATGGAGTTCGATCGTGATGTTTAGCCGGAAGGTTTAGTTTCTCTTGGACTTATTATTTCAATTTTCCCTATCTTTACATGCTTTGAAGTTTTCGCAATTGCTTTATTTTGTTTCTTTGTTATTTTTTCTTTTGTTTGTTTGTTTGTTTGGTAAATTATTTCAATAAATTGACTTCTTTTAATCACTCGAAAGTAAGGCTCACCCATTGTAAACAAACTGTGTGAGAGGTATAAGGCGGGTCTCCCTGATTCCTTAAAGAAGTTTGGTTTTAATATGCTTGTGACTTTGCTTCTATAAACTTCTTTTTGCGTTTCAATGGAGCTACCGAGAACTGGTGGGACAAGAATAAGTCATTCTTAAAAAAATATATATATAAAAAAATAAAAAATAAAGAGAAAAAGAAAAAAATAAAAGTCGTAACTAGTTTATTTTTCAATAATAGCAATTTTTTTTAGTCATTAAGTTATTTTTCTTTTGTGTGCTTAGCTTAAGTGTGGGGGGGAAATATTATTGTGAAAAACGAAACTAGTTTTTAATTTCCATAGTTTTTGGGCCAATTATTTTAAATTTTGTGAATTTGTTTGCCCTTATGATCTAGTTGTTTTCACGCGTATAGATTAATATATTAGAATAACTGGATCAACCTTTGGTGAAATCGGTATTTTTGAAAAACTTGAGATGTGTCGATTAATATTGCAATCCATTAGGGATCGATAACATTGCTAGCATATTATAGCCTTCCACTAAATTGTGAGGATTTTAGCATGTTTCATATATAGCATACGTCTTTTATGCTTTAATCTTCTGCTATGAGTGTGCCGGTGATTTTATTTATTCTAGAACTTGTACTTGTAAATCATTACCAGACCGTAGTAAGATCACATTCGTGTGATATAAGTGTATTCGTGTGATAAAGAGGCACCTTAGGAATAAAACCAAATGGCCTTCCGTTTACATCTAATGATATTTAGCTAACCACGTCGGTTAGTTAACCACCACATGGACCCATTTGTTAGCGTTCATCTTTAGCGCTAGATACCCTTAGTACACCCTTTTGAGCCATCCTTTTCTTTTGTTAAATCCAGAAAAATACAAAAATATTTTACACTTTAAGCCTTAGCCTACCCCTTGTCAATGTCTTAATTGTTGGTTGCTAGTTGCTTGGTATGTTGGATTGTTTTTTATGATTATGAGTTAGCCACACTTTGTCAATTGTTTGTGCCATTCCGACAAAGACGAAGAGTGCACCTTCTTATTTGTATTTTTGTGGTGTATGCTTATACGAAGTGTGGGGGAGATGTGATGTATGTGAAAAAAAATGAATGAAAAAAAAATGAAAAAAAAAATAAAAAAAAATAAGTCATCGGAAAAAAAATGATGAAAGAAAAAAATATATGTGATGACAATTATAGCCAATGTGCTATATTATTATGAAGAGGAAGTATGTTTGAGATATCGATTAGTCAATGTGCTAAGACGTGATATATATATATTTGGTGATCGATATGTGAAGAAGAGAAGATTGTAACTATAATCATTTTGGGTTTTGCGGATTGTTCGTGACTAAACATGGGTATTGACTTGACCTTATTTTTATTTTAAAACCAATTTCATAAATAATCCCATGCCTTATCCATACCCTTTAATCACCCAAATCTATCATTTCAGCGAATAAATGCCCTCTTTAGATGTTTACACTTGGTGCTTACATACGTCGATTGAGTTTGTTTCTTAATACAAGCCTATGGTAATATTTAGATCATGAATGAGCAATATGAGTGTACTATTCCTTAATACTATCCATCACTAAATAAATTGAGTGTTGAGTGAATTATACCTCATTCCTTTTTCGTGAGGTGCTTAGCCATGTTATCAAGCGAGAGAATCCATGGGGTATTGTCAAACATCTCGATTTTTCACCTATTAAAGCTTAAAACGATGAATTTATCTTGTACTTGTACTCGGTAGATTTGCATCACATTTTTCTAATCATATTTCATGCACCATGTGGGATTTATTTTTTCTTAATTTCTAGATTTGCTTGAGGGCAAGCAAAACCTTAAGTGTGGGAGAGTTTGCGCTCATTTTTTAAACTTATTTTTATGTTTGGATTAAAAAAACAAAAAATCCCAAAATATTTTTAATTTTCTTTAGTTTTGTCATTTAGGTATGTAGTTTGATATATTTCTTTTCTTAGATTTGCTTGAGGGCAAGCAAAGTTTAAGTGTGGGGAATTTGATAGCATTTCAAATTGTGCATGTTTTTAGTAGCGTTATCCTTACTTTTATGTGTGTTATTTGGTTATAATCATATGTTTTTTATGCTTAATCGTACAAAAGTGCGTTTGCTAGTTCATTTGTAGCCAAGTGGGGAAAGTGGAGAAAAGGCGGAAGAAGTAAAATCGAAGATTTCTCCATATACGAAGAATTCAGACAAAGCAAGACTTGTGGAGTGTACTTTCGAAGATAAAGTCATCAAGTTAGTGGTCTAAGACTCAGAGTAAAGTTCAAGAAGAGCGAGAAGAAATGAAGATAAGAAGCTAAAACGAAGACATATTGGAAGCTTCGTTATTCTGACACACATTCACCATTTTGGCCATAACGTTTGCATACGGACTCCGTTTGACCCCGGTTTTCGCGCCCGGAGAAAGCTAAGAAGATCTACAACTTTACCGATTATGAATTTTTTGTAATTTTGCTCCAACCGTTCGGTAGAGCCCGCAACCGGATCCGGTTGGAGAATTAGTCAGAAAACCAACCGATCGGTTGGAGCCCATTCGGTCGGTTGGAGGCTGTTCTGCCATTTCTTCATCACTAAGACTCCAAACTTGTTCCAAACGATTCTAGGTCTTCCATCGGTTTCTAGTCCTTCCAAGCTCCTTGGTGACCAAGAAATGCATTTATAACCCCAAGGGCGAGTAGTATAAATGAGCCTTTGCAACCTCATTTCATCATCCCTTCTTCTTCCTTCTCATCTCCTACCACCACCACTCCTCTCTAGGTGTGAAATTCAAGCCTCCACCCTTGGGGCGAATTTCACACCTGAAGGTATAAACAACGAGAGAACACACCTCTCCAATCTCTTCACCCCAAGGTGTGAAATTCGATCCTCCATTTAAGGGGGCGAATTTCCAACAATTACACCAACTTATCTTCCCAAAGACCTCAAACCTCGCCATTTCGAGTAGTGCTCATAATGTTGATAAAGGCGTTTGGATATGATTTTTCGGCGAATGTTAGAACTATTGTAGTTAATTGGAGGCTTGAAGAGGTGCTATAATCCTTCATCTTTGCCTAATGTAATTCATACTTTGGGTAAACCTTGTTACTTTTATATTTCAAGATGTTTGTTATTGATATGATTGTTGAGATTTTGTGTTTGATTGAAATAACCATGATGTTTTGTTTACTTGTTTTGTTCTTATGATAATATGTTCTTATATTGCTTTCTTAGTGGTTTTGATCGTGACAATCATAACCCGACCTTGTCGTGCTTGTTCTTATATTGCTTTTCTTGTTGGTTTGATCTGTGACAATCATAACCATCAACTTGTTACTTGCAAACAAACAACGACACTTGTAGTTCAACCAAGTCTCTTGGGACGACCTTGATTTACCATATACTATACTACAACTTGACTAGGGTATACTTGCCAGAATGTGTTCCTAGTTACGGTATTCAGTTTATAAATTTAACGCGTGTACATCCTACACAATTAACCCGAACAATTAAGCATGGGTTGCCTCCCACAAAGCGCTTTTCTTTATTTATGAGTCTTATAGCTAGACTTCGAGTGGGTAACTTCTACGTTCCTCTTATCTTAGATGCCCATTCGATTTCCTTAACTCTTCTTTTATCACAAATATATTGGGGCCTAACTTTATAGACAAGCGGTGTAGTAAACCTTGTTCTCCCAATCTACTTCAAAATCCGAAATGTTGTTTACATCTAAATCATCAATACCCTCAAACTTTTTATTTTTTTAGGGCATTATATATTTAACACATTGATTCCCATTTGAGAAAGGCTATTCCTTCCTCTTGGTCATAAACCATCTTAGATTCCTCAATAAATGGTCTCCCAAGTATCACATCTCTAAAATTCATCAATGATGCCCTTAACATTTTTCAAATCATGAAATCACACCTATATGTGAAGTTATCTACTAAGACATGTAATCCTCTAACCACTCGGCATAGTTACTCACTTTCTAGGGTAAAAAGGGTCCTAATAGGTCTAACTTTTTGCTCATGATCCAATGTAATAAAAGCCTAGACATTATGTTCATGGGTGCCTTATAATTATGTAGTGTGATCCTATATGAGTACCCAATTTGCGGTGTCTTAATGTTTTAGGGTCACCTCTCTTTTTTATGCATGGCTCGAAGGTGGTCAGCGGAAGTTAACTCGTTATAGTGATAGCGGTTTCCTTCCCATTAGGGTATAATCGAAATACTCCTAAGTTCCTCCTCCTCCTTACTACCCTCTATAATTTCCAATACCTTATAATCCCCTTCCTCTAATTCATCTTCGAATCATAAACTTGTGGTGGAATCACTATCTAAAGTTCTGAGTGGATTCCTCAAGGGCTTTCAAGTCACTTTTAATTATCCTATTAAATTTTTTAAGTTCTCAATTTCACTAATATACGAGCTTTCGAAGTTGGTTGGAAAAAGTTGGATCGAGTGGTGGGTATTTGTTTGATGATGAGTTGTTGTTTGGTGGGTTATCACCTTCCATGATGAAAAGTGATGGGATTACTAACAAAGTCACGAAGAAGGGGGATAGACTACGAGGAAGCTAAAAAAATGAGAAAAAATATTATATGTTAGGAATCAAGCAAGGGAACCTAAACGAGATGGAAATCTAACTAGCTATTCTATTCCGGCGTAAAAAATTGATGTGTGTATACTTGGCGTTGAGTCAAAACTTCCTTTTAGGTGAGCAAGTTTTCAACACCTAGGCTGATGAACCTAATCGTTGTAGTGTAGTATTGGGTAAGCCTCGGGTATGGATATCGATCTCTGGGGAATAGGAATGCTAGTGAGAGATGTACTACGCTAAGGTTGGGGTTGAGGAAGATTATTTTTTATCTTTTTATATTTTTTAGAAAGCTAAGGGTAAAATCTCGGGGTTTGGATTTGGGGGTTTGGTACTTCTACCGATTACTCTACTTATCTAATTATCTAAACTAAGGGTAGTCTTATGTCTATTGATGTGTGCTCGTATGATGATTAAAAATGTGTCTACCTAGATACTATTACTCCTAGTTATCTTTTATTGGTGGTTTGATGTGCGTCCTTATTCTTAACGTTGTGTTTTCTAAGGTATTAGGGTATGCTTTTACCCAACTCTTTGAGACTACCTTAAAGTTATGCCTCTGAAATCTCTAGGATTCATAAACTAACTCTAAGGTTATCTTTGGATATTTAGATCTACAATTAAGCTAAGTAGTGATATAAACTAAGGTTTACAAAGATTACTCAAGCATTAAAAACACAACGATGGCCTAATGCACTCCTAAGCCAATTAAAATTAAGATAGAGACAACAATCAATAATTAATAACTAGGTTTCATAGATCTAAGGAACACATAAGAAATTCAATGGGACATGTTAAATGCAAGCATACACACATACAGTCGAAGACATAATGAAATCAATTAAGTAATTACTTATCTTGATGTAAAATAGGGTATGAGCCTAAGATAATGTCCAAACGGACCAAAATCGTTTTAGGTTTTCTCCCTGAAGTCTACCTCTTCAAATTAGAAAATTTGATTTCTATATATAATTTTACATTAGCGACGGCGTCACCTTATAGTTGGGGCGCCTTGAGGATAAGCCATCATTAGGGTTCGTCTTGGCCAAGTCATCATTGGGACGGCATCCGTTGTGGTTGTGACTCAGTCATTCTTCATTAGTGACGTCGTCTGACTATGGATCTAGGCCGTATGAGAAGAAAAGTTTTCGTGACGCCCTTACTCTCCAAAGCCTGACGCCGTCAGGTGTAAAATAGCAAAATAGCTCTTGAGTTAAATTGAAAAATTAATTACATAGAGAGGGGCGGCGATAAGCCCTACATTTAGGGCGCCGGGTGTAATTCTAGCGACTTGAGTGTCTTGATCTTGACTTAGCCATTTTCTTCACATATTCTCCTTTTAGTCCAACAATGCTTCATTCCAGCATTTTACTTCCAAGAGACCTAAAAGTGAAAATGAGCGAAATTAAGCAGTAGCGGATAGCGTGGGTGATTAAGGGCTTAAATGACCCCAAAGTGTACATTTTAAAATCCTTATCAAGAATGTCTAAAGGATCAAGTCAAAGGCATTAGTGAAAGGTGCCAAGATCGTGTCAAAGGCATTAGTAGCGTGCGAAAGTCCATGTTGAAGGCATTAGTGAAGGAATTGCTTACCGTTATAGTATCAAGGCATTAGTGAAAGGTACCTAGGGTGTACATTCGATATGGTGCATCAATGTACAAGATAGATTAGTTTGGGTCAAAGGATATTGATATCCTTGTTGATGTTGTAATAAGGAGTATGTCTCCTTTGGGATAGGTGGTGTGTAGTGTTGGGTAGTAGTTCTTCCTTTGTAATGGAACTCGGTTTCTAGCCTTGTACCAAATAAAGTGTAGGCGACGTTGTGATATGTTTGGTTCTACCTCATGGAAGAACGTTGTCTAGCCTTATGCCAGGATAAAGTAGGCAGCGTTGTGAAGGATTCTCATACAAGGAGTTTTGTGTTGTGTAGTGATTACGAACTCGGTAGGTGACTCAGGAGGTGGAGTAGGGCAAGGAAGGTGTCCTTGTGGGACCACTATAAATACTAAGCTTTGTGGTTTATGCTTCTTATCTTTATCTTTGCTTTACTTATTTATATGCCATCAACATCCAACATACACATTTAAATAAATTGACATAAGTCGATCTAAATAGTTTAAAACGAAGTTTTAATCGGTTAAACTATTCAACCCCCTCTTCTAGTTTTCCTGGTAATTTTGAGCCGTTACCAAGTTTCTTAGAGTATGTTGTACTTTATAAACTTGATACGATCCGTGTATGATTAAAAACTACAAAGAAGGAAATCTTTTAAACAAATTTCTTTATTTCATATTGGATAGTGATAGATTATTCTAACAATTCTTCTTTAAAAAATCTTCTTGCTAGGACTCTTCCAAAGTCTTCATTTCTATCTAAAGAAAAATGAAGTCAACTCTCAAGGAAGTATCCAAAAGTAATCACAACCTACTTCTACAAAGTACAATGGATTACTTTAAAAGCTCATGAAGTATTTCGGGTAAATGGTCTCTAAAAACCATGTCAAGAGGTTTGAGGTAAGTTCTCTTACCCACAAACTAGTTAATATCTATCTATAGTACGCTTATATAAATATGTTGATGATATGTGCATATAAATATTGTTCTATATAACTATATGAACACACGAATTAGGATGTTAACTTTAAGTCTCTAAAAAGTCTCTCATCATCACTTTCCTTACTTACTCATCATCAGGAATAGTATTCCTCGTTGATTTTCTAAAAGATCGTCAAACTCACGCCATCCTCGCAAAAGAGACCTTTGATGGTTAACTTAGATAATAACCAATTGACCATCAAAACACCTTGACCAAGTGTCTATTCAAATAGGAACCCCATTTTTACATGTTTTGTTGTATAAGCTATTTTATAACTTATTTACAAAAACAAACGCCAAACACTCCTTTTTCTGCCCACAGTAGCCGGATCCCACAAGTAGTACTAGCGGATCCCTATCTGAGGATCAGGGGGACGTGTGACAGTGAGATATCTGATTTTCAAAACCAAAATAATCCATTTCCCTCTCCCCACTTGAAACATAAAAGCGACCTATACGCTTCCATCTCCATGGGCCATATCATCAAGCATCTCATTCTTGAACATCGTACAGTAATTACACTCATATGTTCTATTCATCATCATCTTCTTCCATGGTTTATGGTTTAGATTTTTCAATTAAAGATTCAATTTATTATCAATTAAAAAATAGGTATTGCAAAAATTAATTATAAAAGGGGTTTTATGTAATTAAAGATTTTTTTAATATTGTTAATACAATTCAAAACCATAAACCCATCTTGACAAATTTTACCTAATTGGAATATTTGTTTTCTAGGATCAATCATGCTAATTTGCTTAACAAGATCACCATGACACCGTCCACTCCCTCTAGATATTATGAAAAGAAGAGCTTTCAAAACTAATGTAAAATTTTTAAAAGGCTTGAAAAACGACTTATCCATGAAGGTCTTGTTATTAAGGAATGTTTCCTTGAAAACAAGGAAATTATTCAGTCTTCTCGGCAATTAACTTTGATTGTCTCCTAGATATCGATGAACAAATTTGTCGGTTTTATCTTTCAATTTTAAAAAGTGTTAGAATCATTCGAAACAATGATGAAAGTCTCAATCACTTTCATTATCAACAACAAACCATCACCTTACCCTCAACACCTTTGCACAAATTCTTCACATTCCATGTGAAGGAATTTGTATGTATTCCCAAGATTGGGCAATATCCACTCAATCCTTTGCACTTGACCCCTGAACCAATCTATCACACTCTTTCGATGATCCGTGATTCGTGACACCATCTTCAACATAAGAGCGACCAATCTAGTCTCAACCTTAACAAAGAACTCATTCATGATGATCCCTTTCAAATGGAACTCTCGAGATAATTCCCATTTATAAAAGTGGGAAGAAATCCTTAGAAAATGTCATTTTTGGTCGGAACAAAGACCATCCCATGCGTGTCTTGTTCAAATGATCTATTGTCTCTCTACCAAGACCATTCAACCTTGCCTGTTACATGGTGAAAATAATGGTAGGTGTGTTCAGAGTCAACAACATGGTACTTCCCTACGGTATGCTCCTAACACGACTCGTGAGTATGTTGATGCAATGTAACCTTTTCTATCAATGATGATCATTTCTTGCCAACCATGTTATGGTACCACTTACAAACAACCCTCTAAAGGCTCATGATCAATGGAAAAAGGCATCTTGCTCTCGGACTCTTGAGGAAAAAAAGATGAAGAAAGTTGACCCCGTGCCAACTTCCAAATCGACCCCATGACCTACTTTGAACAACTTTCCACTCTTTCAAATGATTCTGAAGAATCCAAGCAAATAAAGGGGATGATCAAATGCCTAACTCACTACCTCATGACTTCAGGAAAGAAGAAGAGGAGAGATTGATGAAAGAGACATTATGCTTGTATTTATGGTTATGTTAGATATTTTATTAACAATGGTTATTTATGATTGTGCTAGATTTACATTGTTACTTCGATGTTTGAATATTATCACTATTACTCGTCTTTATGTTATGATTGTGTGTGATATTTACTTGTTTTGATGGTTACTTCTGATGAAAACTTGTAGTAGTATGCATCATCTAAGTGCAAAATCCACGCACACTTTACGTAGACTCTTTGTCTGCAGAGGCGGATCCTCCACTTTGAACTAGCGGATCCCTCCATTAGGGATCCGTGGGATCGGTGACGGAAATAGATTGCGGTCCTCCATACATTAAACCATTCCCCTAGACCACTTCGTACTAGCTTAACATGAATCTTTAGGATCTTGAAGTCTTCCTCATGATCAGTAGGTCTCACACTCACTCAAAGTTAACTTAGGATCACATTCAAAGTGCTTTTTGATTTATCATTTCACCAAAACTCATCAACTTTCCTCTCCAATTCTCACACATCATTTCTCACATCTCTATACTTCTAGTTTGATATTTTCCTCAATTTTAGCAAATTAATTTTAGTCATCCTTACCTCAAAATGGGCCAAAAACTAGTTTTTCATTTATCATGATTGTAACACCCCAACCCGGCAAGGGTAGAAATATCATATTATGGTGTCATATCAGAACATACATAAAACAATCATGGCGGAAGTCTTATACAATAAAATACCAAGTCATATAAACGAATGACTTACAAGGAAAAATATAAAATCCAATATGTCAAAAATGTAATATCAAACAATGATCTTCAAAAAGAGTCCAGTAAGATAGGGAAAACTAGGGTCGGATCACTCAAATGCTCTTAATCACCATTGACAAAACCCAACATCCTACTTGGTACAACCGCATGGAAAGAAAATGCGGTGAGCTTAAAAAGCCCATTGAGCGGATATAACAAAACAAAGCTAACATAATAAAAATATAAAAGCGAAACAAAGGATCACGATAACAAGGTGCTTGAAATAGTACAATGAGTCAATGAGGAACCACTACTTGAAACACAAAGAATTATGAGATATCGAAGAAAGCAATCAAAAGGTGACAAAGTAAAGCAGCACATCAGTGAACATGCATAAGCACATATAAATAACCAAATATACAAGTACCGAAACATAATCAAATAGGAGTAGATGAACAATATCATAAGCAAACGAGCATCTGGATGAAGTCTATAAGAAGTTATTTGTGGCACTCGAAGAATCGATAAAGCACGATAATCATTTATAGTTTCCGGAGGACATTAGAAGAGGCAAAGAGGAAAAGGAGGACTTATGTGTTGGAGTCATTGCATAAAGGTCCTAAATCTCCACCTCCTCATCCTCCAAGCTGGTGGTGGAACTCAGTGGCGGTGGATCTTCTGGCACAACCACTACTCACAAGGCAAACCACCTACACCTCCACCAAGATTTCGAGAATCAAACAGGATCTTAGTGATCAGGATTATTACAAGTTTAAGTAACAATTAGGAGAATTTTCTTCATGATCAAGTTTGGCATATCAGGTTTACTACCATGTTGTCCATTTTGGCTGCAGAGGCGGAGAATCGTGAATGATGTGTTTGCAAAGTGTTTCTTGGATGGTTGATGATATTGTTGATGTTGGATAATGAACCGTTGATGAACCATTTGCATGTTTCCCCTAAAGCAGGATATTCACCCAAAACCAAAGTTTCATTACACATTCAGTGACATTGTTTCACGGTTTTGTCTTGATTTAGTAAAATCCTTGAAAGAATGTATTTCTCGGTTTTAAATCATAGATTTGTAAAATCGTGACTTGATGGAATCATCTCGGTGTAAAAATAAGCTGCATTTCGACTCATCTCGTTTTATTCTTGGTTTTGTAAAATCCGGCGAAAGAAACTATTTCTCGGTTTAAAATATAGAATTGTAAAATCCCATGATGATGGAACCATCCTGAAGAAAGGGAAAGTGTAATTCTGAATCTTATCGATGTTTGGTGCCACGGTTTCTACCGAAGAAGGGATAAAAGGGTGTACTTCATGAATTGGGTGATTGATTCGATATTCTTCATGGCAGTTTGGTTATTTCAAGGTTTTCTGAGGATATATGCTTTTAACCATGGTGGGGATGAAAACCATTATAGAGTTCACTTAAAAACTTATCAAGGAGGCTAGATTTGGTACATTAACGAGAGAAGATCTCGCATTTCACTTGGCGTTAATTCACTATTATTTATTTGAGGTTGAAGTGAAATATCACGGGCGAGTGTACTTAGTATCGAAGGTATCGGGGATGTTTGGATGAAGATTCTTCAAGATCCTTGTTCGAGCTTATTATCAAAATGAAGACTTGGAAATCTAGTTATTGTTGGGTGACTTTTACCTTTTCTTTTACCACTTGGGGAATTGGGCTCTTACCACCACAAAATAACTATCACTTTAAGGAGTTACGTTGTAGTGCTTTCGGTGTCACATTGAATTATGGAATTTCAAGAGGTGATGTACGTCTTATACTTGATGGTTGGTTGGTTGAAGAGTATAGAGTACTTAGAGAGTACTTAGATATTCTAATGGAAATGCGTACAGCTCTTTGTTAGATATGTGCAAGTTTAAGTCCGAGTTCGGGTTGTTTTACTTGAGGTCAAATTCATCATATTGGGTTATCTCCATGGTATGCGACAAAGATCCTACTTAATGATAATGGGGTTGATAACAAGTTTGCCAAGAGATTGAAAATAGAGATTATGGCGTTTTGAACTATGAGTTCAAACCTTGTACTCTAAAGAAAAGAAAAAGTGTACTTTTAGGTGTGCTTTATCTTCAGAAGAAGATAAAATCTTCTTATAACGTCTGAACACAGCGGTTCAAGCCTCGTACCTCAAAGAAAGAAAAATTATGCGTTTGATTGCACTTTATCATACGAAGAATATCTTCTTATGGCGTTTGAACACAACAGTTTAAACCTCGTACTCAAAGAAAAGAAATGTATGCGGCTTAGGTCGCGTATCTTGGAAGAAATCTTCATTATGACCATTCTCATCAACATGCTTCATGCTTTTCCATCTTGGCGCTAATTCATCAAGTGAACCCGAGTTATCGTGCTAGTAATCTATTCCACTTGCTTTCGATTATAATGGCGATGGCGACATCATATGCAAATTTTGAGTGGAAAAGAAGTGTGAATGAACTACATTTTGTCGAAGATATTCACTTGTTTAATTAAGAATGGCAACTCAGTATGCAATTCTTGAAGAATTAATGAATTTACGGCATGTTGAGTGACTTGAGTATAAATGGTCATACGGCTCCTAACTCATGTAGAACGAGCTTCTTCTTATCGGTCATCTTTACATGGAGTTTCTTCTTAAGAGCTTGTTGGTTGACATCTTCATTATGGGCAGATGGGTTCAATAACAAAGTGCTTCCATTCTTGGTGGTTTCTTTGATGAACATCTTTTTTTGTTCTTGTTTGATTGGGAGGATCTTAGTTAAGGAGATTTGCTATATACAGAACCACTTGAGGAATGCATGTGGTGAGATGAAGATGTTAACTTTCTATTCCCCAAATGGACAATCTTGAAGAAGGTCAAGTCTACAGTCTGTTCTACATTTTCTGCTGCATGTTAGAAGACTAAAGACGAGTTGCATTTAACAATCAAAAGATTTCTTCTGTAGGCATTTATCAATGTAGGATATTGGATTTCACATACACATCAAACCATAACACAAAGTAGGCGTATAAGTGGAATTCTAGAGAGAGAAAGTTAGAGGTTTAGGGAACTTTAGTGAGAGAAAAAAAATTCTTATTATGAGCTCCAACTCTCTACCTTGGAAGGTAGAGAGTATTTATAGTCTTACAATAAGCATACACAACGAGCGTGGATCAGGGCATCGAGTGGGTAAAGACGTCCGTCCTCCCGCGGTGTTACTAAACTAAATACTACTTAACATTAAAGTACTATGACTACGAGCTTTCTAACGATTACATATACTTGAGGTGACCGACTCTTTAATACGGGGAATTTCTAATTCCTAACAATCTCCCCCTAAGGAGGTCACCTCAAACATATACTAAAATGACATTGAATACAATCAGATATTACATTAACAATTGATCTTGCATTCTTGATGTAGTACTTTGCTCGGCTTGTAGTCATTGATTCCACTCATTGCATGTTTGGTTAATCCAAGTGGAGGTCTTTTCTTGATCACGTGATAATAATGTTGAGCCGTTTTGAGATCATCGGCTAGTAGAAAATCTCTGATACATCCATTGTGGTGTTGGTATTATGTGATGTTGTGACTTTTGGACCGACATGCTCACATTATGGATCATGATATCTTCTCATCAGAGTAGCGGAAGCTTTCGTTGATTCATGATATTGGCGGCGGCGAAGCATGGAGTTAGTATATCAGAGTCATTGATGCACCAATCATGATTTCTTTCGATATGAATGTGTTGTGTGAGCATGCGGCTATGGATTGACCGCTCCATTACGATCATTTGCAAGCGTCGGGGTGTACTGCATAAGGCAGTTAGCAATAAAGCGCACGAAAGTGTCTTTGATCACTTTCGATGAATTGAGTTACACGGCCCACGGTTCCCGTTGATCGGTACAAATCTTGCTGTGATCGGTATAATTCGAAGAATTTCCTTGGCAGGGTTTAGCGGTGCTCTAGGCGTTCTCAAAGGAGCGTCTCAAAGACAACCGCGAATTGAGTGAACCGGCGTTAAGTCCGATTGATGAAAAGAGATTTGAAAAACAATCGTGTATTGCTCAATAGAAATTGTTTTGCAATATAACGAAGGTTTTAATGAAAATCAATTATCAATCATAAACACCTTTTGATTTGAAAAATTAGTACACGGTCGACGTGCTAATGAAAAGAGTTTTAAAGCACAAAGCCGGTTTTCAAAGGTATCCGTCAATCCATAACACTGAACGGGGATTCAAAAGATTGAATCGCCCCATTGTTTTACATTGGTTGTCACATGGTTGGTCTGTATAATAGATCTCACATGCCACCTACCAGGAGCTTGTTAGATGTTGGCTCGAGAAGGCTTTCCATCTTCATTGTGAATATGTAAACACATCACTCGGATGTTCTGGCAATACCACAAGGATAATCGTAGGACTCATAATTTCTCTTTCCAAATTGTGTGAAACAGAGAGTCTTCATTGAAATTGTCCTAATGAGATTTATTGATGATCTCGTGGCTCTAGACTCAATTTGTGCATATTTGGATCCTATATAGGAGACTAGGGAGAGGGTCTCCTTCTTCAATATCAACAATCTCTAAGAGAAAGTCGATAGATAATGTAGGTTCCCGGTGAGAATGAAACAAGTCCCTTTAAGAGGAACTTGAGTGGTTTGGGAAGTTTAGTGCGAGTCGTCCTTTGGGTCCATGGCGTCTTGTCTTCAATACGGAGTTACCTAAGTAACCACCGGTAGCATATGAATTGAACCGGTTTTGCCTAAGGTTGAATTGATGGAGGGCTATTTCTTTTCACCCTTTTCACATTCAATTCTTTTTCATTCTTCAACCCCTTGAGTGCTTACTGAGACTTCATAACTAGAACCTTGTTGGGTTTATTCGATTACTAGCTCGTCTCGTCCGCACTCTTCCCAAATTCTCATTTTTCTCCTTTTTTCATCATACCTAAGGACTCTACACTATCTAGTGGATTGTCCTGGGTAGATCCCTCCGGTTCTGGCGGATCATGGGAACAATACCTAACCTTATCATCCTTATATCACCATACATAAAGTAAATTTGGTCGTCTATTTGGTATTGTTCATGCATATTAGGAACCAATTGAAAACCATTTTAAAATCAATTCAGAAACTTGTGATATATTATCAAAGCATTTTGTACCTGAATTGTTTTTGATATTTTTAGAAGAAGAACTCCCCTCAACATGTGAATCAAGTATTTGAAATAGTTTTCCACACGGAGGCAAGAGAAAGAATTAACTTCTTTGATTACCATTTTCTAAAAAATATCAACATCACTTCCTTAATCGAATCAAGTAGATAAAGCATTTTGGGGAAGGATGAGGTTTTCATGATTTTGCTCCCCTCAATATGTGCCTCGAGATTTGAAAAGAGTTTTGCACATACTAGAGGAACACGCACATGAGATAAGTGATCACGTTTCAAATCATAGGTTTAAGATAGATGCTCCCCTCAACATGTGCATGGAAAATTTGAAATCGTTTGTCACATGTGGGAAGGAAAGCTTGTACATCCTTATAAAACCATTTACCGAATTATCAGTTTAAATCCAATTTAAATCACACATTCTCCCCGATCACAATTATCAAATCATTTGAGATTTGTGATCTCTTATAGATTTAAATTGATTTTGAAAGCTTTTGAGGAGAATTGTGACTTGATTATGAAAGCGTTTTAAGCGATAAGGATCGATTTTGAGATTTTAAACTCCATTAATTATGCATGATATCTTTTGAAAACAATTGAATGACAAATAACCTTTTAATTTAATTGAAATCATTCTCCCCTCAATCAATGACATAGGTTGTTGATTGAGAGATAGATATTTGACAAATAAATCGGATGATTATCAAAAATAGAGTCGAGTTATTTTTCAAAGCGATTAGTTTTCGGCAGATAAATGTTTTTAGAATCGAGCATGGAATTTTGAAAATATGATAAAGTATGCTCTGTTCTTTCTTTGACAAGCGGGTTCTTGCGACATGACAATAAACCATTTTTTTCTCTTTCTCCCAAATTTTTTTAATAAGAATTGAGCAACATCTAAAGTCCTGTAAATTGACAATATTTTTGAAGATTTTAATTTACGTGTCATTCTTTGAATGACACACAAAGACGTAGATATTATCGAATCGAGAAAAACATGACAAATTGACAATACTTTTTGAAGATTTTTGAATTTTTCATATTTTTATGTATTTTGAAAGTTTTATAATTTTGTATTTTGTTTTTCGAATAAATATTTACAAGAGATAGATGAAGATAGACCTTTACTCCTCGTCTTCTTCCTGAAGGCGTTTGAGTGTTTTCGGTTGAAGGCTTTTCAAGCCTAGTCGTGGAAGTATGAACTCAAAACTCTTGGAAGAGCTTTGGTGAAGATGTCTGCTAACCGATATTCAGACCTCACAAAATAGAGTTCCACCACACCTTTTTCCACTTGTTCCCCGATGAAATGATGTCGAATGTCGATATGCTTTGCTCTTGAGTGTTGAACGTTGTTGCATGAAGAGCAATAGCACTTTTATTATCACAGTACAGAAGGATTTTGTTGAATACAAAGCCATAGTCAGTTAATTGAGATCTCATCCAAAGGATTTGAGCACAACAAGATGACATGGCTATGTATTCAGCCTCTGTAGAGGAAATAGAAGTACTCATTTGCTTCTTTGAAGACCAGCTCACAAGCTTATCACCCAAAAACTGAGCACCTCTAGACGTACTTCGACGAGTATCTTGACATCCTGCATGATCGCAGCATCGCATAGGCTGTTAGTGACATACCGGTGTCCTTCGGTACCAAAGTCCCATATTGATGGTTCCTTGGAGATACCGAAAGACCCGTTTAACCGCTTCAAGGTGCTTTTAGTAGGCTTAGCCTGGTATCTAGCACACATGCATACAAAGGCGAACAAGATGTCGGTCTACTAGCCGTGAGGTACATCAGGGAACCAATCATACTACGATATTTCGTTTGGTCAATCATGATCCCTGAGTGGTCCTCATCTAGTTTGGTTCGATCAATCATGGGAGTGTCAACGGGGTCACTTGAATCAAATCCAAATTTCTTTAAGATCTCATTTGCATATTTAGATTGATTTATGAAAATGCCTCCTGGGACTTTTGTGAAATTTGTAATACCAAGAAAAAATGACATTTGTCCCATCATTGACATTTGAAATTTTGAACTCATTTCATTTGAAAAATGATCACATTCATTGGGGTCATCGAGGCAAAAATAATATCATCAACATAAATTTGAACATGAATTAAATGTTTGCCTGACTTCCCGGTGAACAATGTTGGATCAATGCTCCTTTGTGAATCGGTAGATAGAAGAAAATTTGATAGCGTATCATACCATGCCCTTGGAGCTTGCTTTAAACCATAAAGAGCCTTCTTCAAACGATAAACGTGAGTAGGATGCTCAGGATTCACAAAGCCTTCAGGTTGGCCGACGTAGACGACTTCTTTAAGATCTCCGTTCGGGAATGCCGTCTTCACGTCCATTTGATAGACTACCATGTTCTTACTTGCAGCATTAGCCAAAAGATTCTAATTGCCTCGATTCGAGCAACAAGAGCAAAAGATTCTTCAAAGTCTATACCCTCCTCTTGACGGTATCCTTTAGCAACTAATCGAGCCTTGTTCTTCAACACATCACCATGCTCATCAAGTTTCACTTTGAAGATCCATTTTAGAGCAATAATCATAGCACAATCTGGGAGCGGTACTAACTCCCATAGATCAAGTTGATCAAACTCATGAATTTCTTCTTGCATGGCATTGAACCAGCTATCTTCATTCATGGCGGTTTTGACATCTTTTGGTTCGATCTTAGAGAGTACGGAGTTGAAGAAGCACCATAAGGCATCGGTTGCAAGTTGTTTCCATGTGTGATACCGGGACGAGAAGGATTTACAATGATGTTGTCTAATGGATGATCGTGAGTCCATTTTCTGAGGTGTTCATGTGGTAGTTGTTGAGGAATGAAGTAGCGAGTCGATGTCTCCTCGAAGAAGATGGTTCTCGATGAAGATTCAGGGAGCAAATATGTTCTCAATTGGAGCATCTTCAGGAGTAGCAAAGGGATTAACTTCATCATTGATGCCGAAAATAGTTCCATGATGTACATTTGAAGAATGATGATTTGTTGATGAGATCGAAGGATCGCAGGCGCTTCTTGACTTAATGATATTGAGATCTGAGGATTGACTTCATTCACGGATATGAAAATTTCCTCATGTGGAGATCGACACCTGTTCATTAGTACTTGGATCACAAAGTTCATCAAACATAGGATCAAACAATTTCTTTAAATCATCTTCGGATGGAGGTACATATGGAGTTTCTTGAGAAAGTTTGGAACAAGGGATGAACCAATGGGACTGTTTTGAAGTGCGGGTTCGGAATGGATTGTCCAGAGCCATTTGACCGTCACTCATCAAACGTAACATGAATTGTTTCCATGATATTTCGGGTTCTTTTGTTGTAGATTCGATATCCCTTTTTGTTGGTGCATACCTACAAATACTCCAATGTCTGCTTTAGCTCTAAGTTTGCCTAAGTCTTGACCCTCATTAGTTGGATAACACAATGCACCAAACACACGAAGGAAAGAGAGATTAGGTTTTCTGTTGTGGACAAGTTCATATGGAGTTTTTCCATGAGCATTGTGAATCGTGGAACGATTTTGTGTGTAGCATGCAAAGTGGCAATAGCTTCAGCCCAGAGAAACATTGGAACTTTGAGTAAATCAGCATTGTTCTAGCGGCTTCTACAAGAGTTCGATTTCGTCTTTCAACTACACCGTTCTGTTGAGGAGTTCGTGGAACACTTCTTTGATGGTGATTCCAATGATTTCATAAAATTCACTAAGTTGTTTGTTAACAAACTCGGTTCCATTGTCCGTCGGATAATTCGACGGTTTTGTTAAGTCGAACTGCAAATGTTTGATGAGTTTGATGATGATATCAGGAGTTTCATCCTTTGTCCTTAAGAACTTTACCCAGGTGAATCTAGAGTAATCATCAACCACAACTAACACATATTTCTTCCCAAAGATATTCTGCACTCTCATGGGTCCATATAAGTCCATGTGAATTGTATGAAGAACTCTGTGAACGAGTTTGTAGGTTTGGTTTTATGGGCATACTTCTTGCTTTTTCCCAATTGGCATACTGAACAAAGATGATCCTTTTCATACTTAAGTCTGAGGTAAACCTACAACTAAGTCCTTTACGGAGAGATCATTGATGGTACCGAAGTTCAAGTGATTGAGACGACGATGCCATAACCATGACTTTGTTTTGAAGCCTTTGACAACAAGCAAATTGGAGAAGACTTCATCATATCTTCGATAGAGATGGTGTATAGATTTGAACCACGAGTACCTCTTAAAAGTTCCTTACCATCAAGTTCTCTAACAAAACAAGTATGTTTTATGAAGGCTACTTCTAGATGGAATCCTTGAGAATTGACCGACGGAGAGACGATTATGACCAAGACCTTCCACATAGTATACTCCAACAACATAGAGATAACACTATCACGAGTTGACAACAATAATACCACCTCGAGATAACACTTTTACCAACAACATAATCTCCATAACCCATAATTGCACAGAAATGATCATTCCCGAATCTAACTGTCCCGATGAATTTGCTCACGGTTCATGAGCGCGACGGTCTCCAGTCATATGCTTGGAGCGAGTCCAGGTACCACGAACGATTTGAACGATCTGCAGTTGAACACAAACAAGAATGGATAGCTGGATAATTGGGATCCCCATGCAAGAATGGGTTCCACTTGGTTAGTAACGATGGTGGAACACCCACATCAGAGATAGAAACATCCATATTAGAAGTAGAAGCAATGGAATCATTGGGAATAGATGCAATCTGGGTGTGTTTTTGACCTATTCAAAGTATGTTCACTTCTTAAGGGAATAGTTCTACCAGTGGCATCCATTTTCTAGTGGGCATAGTCTTAGCAGTTTGAGGGCAAAGCTGATTATTCTTATGGCCAAAAGGTATCCAATAATAACCTATCTTTATAAATGTTCTTCTGTGGGTTTCCACTTTGTTTTCTAACAATCATTCGTTTTGCCTTTTAGCCTTCTTTGCACGATTAATAGCATTAACAATTTAAGCGGGCATTTGACAGCATTAGACAAAGCATTCACACCACATTCATGATTAGCAACAGAATTCAAGCGGACATCATTACAAGGTTTGCAAATAGTATCGAAATCAAATTAATTACAATACGCCTATGGCTAATACTAGAATCAACACGATTCTTTTTATTTGACCCAAACTTAAAGTTCCTAGATTGGTCTTCTACTCTCTTTCAATGCACATTTTTAGCTTGCGAGGTCCTATCATTCCTTGTATTGTCTTGAGACTTTGACACGCTTTCGCTTTAATGTCACTGATTACTCATGTAGAGGGAATTATGGGAACATTAGTTGGTTGATCTACTTTTGCATTCTTGAACTAGGCGTGCAAGGATCTGTATTACTAGACGACACATTGATGTTCACTTTCTTAAAACTGGGCCTAGAATGGTTTGAATACTTGGCACTAGGCATAGAATAAGGCATCACAGCTTTGCCTTTTGCACCTAAGGATTTAGGACATGTTGCAATTACACATTCTAGCACCTCTTGAGATCGTTTGGCCTGGAGGCAAGCAAACCTAATTTCTCTATCAAGAGGTTTGTTAATGAAATCCTCTTCGACAATCTCACGGAGACATTCTAGACTATCCTTAAGGTGAGCACAATAGTCATGAAACAGCGGTTCATTATTCCTAAGATGAGGAGGAATATATTTAACCGTCAGTGTATTTGCATCTAAGGGTGACTTTGAAACAACATTCTTATTAAAACAAGTGGTAGTTTCCCATTTCCGACTTCTCGATTCTCAATTTCCTTTTGTAAAGACGTTATTTTTTAGTTGTTTTGGTCACGGGTGACTTTCATTGAATCATATAACTCTTTAAAATGTCGTTTAACTTTTTCATTTTCTTCTAGAAAACTCTCGTTTTCCTTTTGTAAGGCATTAACTAAGTTTTGAAGATGAAAAGTTTGAGAATCTGAGAATCTAAAGGAGGAGGCATTTGGGATCCGATCACATTGTTCTTTTCACCCTTTAATTGAGAGATTTGGGCTTTCAACTTTTTGATCGTGTTACAATGAGCTCGAATCTGTTCATCACGTTTGCTAATTTCAAAAGCTGCATCAAATTGTGAGCATCCGAGGATGTCTTGATATTTGAGGTTTTAACATTTTCTTTTAGATGTTGATATTTTAGTTGTAAATCAAAATGTTCAACTTCTAGTTTAGAAAGATGTTTAACCAAATTATCTTGATCATCGATCAATTTTCTCATTAGTTTAATTAATCTTTTCAAGCTCAATGACACGATCATGGGAGACTTTAAGAGCAACAGATAATTCATGAAATTGAGAAGCATTAATGGAACAATTCATAGCGAGTGTAAAAACACATCTTGAGCAATACATTCAGAAAGATTCTCATTCAAGGTATGCAAGTTCTTCCTCTCAATCTCATTATATTTTAATGTTCGCTCATAGTCACTAACCTCAACTATCATTGCATCAAATTCCTTTTCCATTCCTTTAATATCGAATCTATCCCTTTTAAGACTCTCAAAATGATCTTTTAGTAGTTTAAAGAAAGGCATGACTTCAGTTAAATAGCATTCTTTTGTTTGCTCAAAACCCCTTTCCCTTCAGTTATACGATTGGGTGTGATCCTTTACTTACAAGTTTTCTCAAAATCGACAAATAGTTGAAGAATAACATATTGGTGATTAAGGTCTTACTCTTAGTGGCAATAGTTCTAGGAACTAAATGCATTGGTGTATTGGGAGGATACACGTTCGTGAAGGCATTTTCCTAAAGGGGGTTTGTTACAACAAGATTCTTCACTTTTGCTTATCTAAATCCTTTTTCGGAACACTTGTTAGGGTGTTAACAATGTCTGAGGCTTAAACTTGTTTAAGGAAATCCAATTCTCCTTTTTGTAATCATGGGGTGTGATATTTATTTTCTTCTCTTTACATTTAGGATCATCTAGTTTCTTGTTCATCTTTTCCCTAGTGACTTCATCGGATTTCTTATCTTCCTCAGTGCACTCAGCGCAACTAGGTTTCTGTCTAGGTTTAAGGATTTCATTGCCATCATAAATTACCTTATGGGCAGCTCTAGCCTTTTAACAACTCTGGATTTGGTTCCTCTACAAGGGGAATACTATGCTTATCACTCAAAACTCTATGCTTAGTGATCAAGTGAGCGATCTGAATGGTATTCCCTTGTATGTACAACTTATTTTCAAGCTTGTTTTTCAAGGTTTTTAGATTAGAAAAATCATTCAAAAGTTTTGATTCCTTAGCATTGAATTCTTGCTTAAGCATTTTAACATTTTCTTGAAGTTCTTGTTTTTGCTTAGCGGTTTTAGAAAGCTTTTCTTGTAAGGAGTTTAACTCTTGTTTTAATACTTCTTCTCTAAACCTACTTTTTCTAATAGTTATACGCATTTGGTCATCCATTTCCTGCTCACGGGTGGTCAACTCAAATTTTGCACGTTGTTCATAAATAGCAACACGTTCTTTATAGGCATTCAGTTCAGAGATAACATAATCATCAAAGCATGCGGTGAATTCATCAAAGACATAGTCATTATTGATCGAGAAGATGCATTACTTGGTACAATCTCACTTTCACTTTGCTCTACATATTGATCATATGGGACAACATTGCTATTACCCACATCATCAATATCTGATTCATAAGTCTCAAGAGATTGTACTTCATTATGCATCTTTTGCTCATCAATATCATCATATAGTTTTAATACCTCTGAGATGATTTTATCTTTGGATGGTCCAGCTTGTGGTGAAGGTGAGACCTTAGGAGAGACCATTGGAGAAATGCTAGCCATGAAAATTGTTTGTGCAGAAGGTCCATCATCAACATCGAGTGTATGCATCACACTGACTTGAAAGGCATTCGATGATTGTGACCTATCTCCTGAATTGGCTGCTCATCCACATCTGCATCATAGGTCTTAGCATTTCCCTCATCCAAGAACAACAACTCCTCTTCATCCAAAGCCGTACCATTATCTGAGCTTGCACAAGCAACATCTTATCCCCTGAAGTACGGCATTCTGAGGGTGTTTTGGTGATGTGCAGTTTCTTGCAATGTGTCCCTCACCACCACAGTTGTAACATTTGATAGGCTTAGTTTGTCCTTGATTTCCAATCCTTCCTCGATTCTGATTTCCACCATAGCCTCCACCTACTCCACCTTCTCCTGATCATATTGCTTTCTTGAACTGGTTGCACCATAACTTTCCATCTCGATCAAGAATGATTGTGAAGATTGTATGGGTTCGAAGTTTCATTGTTGGTGTGTAGACTGTTAGTATGAGGTGAAAGGGTCAAGTTCTGTTTAACCATGAGAGCTAGTTGATTGATGAAATGTCCCATGATATCATCGCATCCTGTTGTTTGAATCGTGGATCGGGAATGAGTTTGTGATTACCATCTCCCGTGGGAATTACTTTAGAAGCTTTGGTGGAAATTCCAACATTTGTGTAGAAAGCAGTTGAGTCATTTGGTGAGCTTGATTATCCTTGATTGGTTTTGAATTGCCTCGAATCCGTTTTCAAACATAGCATGCCTCTCATTCTAAAGAAGGAAAGCATACTGATTGCTCATAGTTTGTGTTCTTAAGTCCTTTAGTGAGCTTCACAGATGTGACAAACTTGTGCCATTCGGGATTCATGTTGTTTACAAATTTTGAGTTCAGTTGAATGTTTGGCATAGTCATTCTGATGTTTCTCATGTCATTCACAAGCTTATGGAATCTTACAAAGTACTCATAGACACTCTCATCTGGTTTCATCTTAAAGTGCTCAAATTCATCATAGAGTTGTGATTCTCTGTCTTCAACAGTTAATTGGATCCCGAGAGAAGCATCTTGACATTATCCCATACGCTTTGCTTCCGTGTTGTGATTGATAAGCTTGTAGATGTCTTTTGGAAGACCTTGCGATAATGTTAGAAGCCACGATATCCGCATCGAATCTATTCTTCTCCTTATCATTGAGCTCATCATACATCTTTGGTCTGTCCATTCCAGTAAATCAATGTACCATCTTCGCCTTGTATCAATTATGTCTCTAGTAGTCTCAACCCGATACGGTCCTTCATCAATGGATTTGAGAATGTTGACTCCATTTTCCTTTCCAAGGCGGTACAATCGATTCGTTGAGCCCAAGAGTCGAAGTGCCGCCTCACAAGCATGGGTGGGCGAGTATATGAACCGGTGCTTGAACATCCTACAACAGCGGAGATGATTGTAGGAACGCGTTGGTAGACATGTTGAAGATTAAGCGGGATTTTATAACTCTATGATTAAACCGGAAATAGATTCTTTCGGGGATTTTACTAAGTCAAGAGAAAACCGTATTACGAGAGTCAACCAAGTCGCTAAGAAAAAATGAACCAAGTTGCTAAGCACCAAGTCGCTAAGACACAGTCAAGTCGCTAAATAACAACTCGCTAAGCACCAAATCGCTAAGTTGTCAAGTCTAAATAGCAACTTCGCTAATCACCAAATCGCTAAGTTGTCATGTAAGCTAAAGAGCAACTCGCTAAGCACCAAATCGCTAACACCAAGTAAGCTAACAAACTTAACTACAAAAGTTAGCTAACTTTCACCAAGTTAGCTACCGTAGTGGAGAATCCACTAAGTGTACTTGTTTGTCGGCTTGTTTCAATAGACAAGTCGCTCATACAAATCGCTAACAACATCAACTACAACTCGCTACCAATTTTCAAAGCAAGTAAGCTACCAAGATAACTTTTCTGTCGGTTAAGTCGCTAGGTAGAAAAATCACATAAACACCAATTTTCAATCCAAAAACAACCCAACCACGATGATTCAAGCTTACCAAATCAAAACCCAAGCACATACAATGATTCTAAACACAAAACTACACCCAAGATTCAAACTTTAACACTAGAAATGATCCAAATGATGCTAAAACCACTAAACATTTTCAAACTCTAAAACCACCTAAAAGTCACTAGAAATCCAAAGATATGTAAGAGATGATCAAACCATGGCTCTTGATACCAATTGTAACATATTGGATTTCACATACACATCAAACTATAACACAAAGTAGGCGTACAAGAGGTTTTAGAGAGAGAAAGTTAGAGGTTTGGGAACTTTAGTGAGAGAAAGAAAAATCTTATTATGAGCTCCAACTCTCTACCTTGGAAGGTAGAGAGTATTTATAGTCTTACAATAAGCGCCATACACAGCGGGACTGTGGATCGGCATCTGATGGGTAAAGACCCATCCGTCCTCCACGGTGTTACAAAACTAAATACTACTTAACATAAAATAACTACGACTACGAGCTTTCTAACGATTACATATACTTGAGGTAACCGACTCTTTAATACCTGGAATTTCTAATTCCTAACAGCTCCCATTCCGATAATTGGTGAAAGAGACAAACAATGGGGACTTAGACATACTTATGAAAAAAATGAAAGGTACTATAAAAAATGGCTAGAATTAGGAGATGATTACAAGAAAGATGAGAGAACATTAGAGTGGCTTAGATATGGGCACGTAAGCGTGCGTGAGACAACGTAGGAGCACGACTTCGAGTCTAGCTATAAGACTCATAAATAAAGAAAAGCGCTTCGTGGGAGGCAACTCATGCTTAATTATTTGCTTGTTTTGTGACTTATATCTTTTTCATTGTTGTTTATTCTCATGTTTGATTTTGAAAATGCTTTATTTTGTCTTTAACCACGTCTTAATTACATATAAAGGTATTTTACAAAAAGATAAGTGTAGGGAAGATCACATATGTTTTTGAAAAACATGAACATGAGAATTACAATTAGTGAAATTGATATATATGTGTGGTTGTTAGAGTCAAATGCTTGTATCGAGTCATAATGGTTGTTTTACAGGAATTTTTCCAGGTTTTAAAGATGTAATTTTTCCAGAAAAATGCAGCAGACCACTTTCTGTCAGGACAACCTAGCGGCGCCAGGATTAAAGCCCCGACGGACGCCGCTATGCAGAAATAGTTTATCATTTTTTTCGTTTTCTGTGCTACTTATAAATTTTTGGAAATTCCCAGGTCTTAATTTTTCAGAAAAACTACAAACATCCATTCTACAAGCATTATATCTTACTTGCTTTGTAGTGTAGTTGTGTCATATATAGTTTTACCGCCGATTTTACGAGAAGGTTTTGTTTGTTTTCTTATAAATGTGCATGTTATATTTAGCAAGAAGAAGAAACACTAATTGGATGGAGCGTCTTACTTATGCATTCTTCTTGGAAAAGAAATTAACCGCAACTTCACACGGATCCTGCCGAGCTAATCAGGGGAGTACTAGTTTCTTTTCCTTACTTATCTTCCTTTATCATAACTTTGATGCTTTCGGGGAACATTGGGAACAATGTTCGGTTTAAGTGTAGGGAGGGAGAATAAAACGGGAACTTAGAAACTATTCACTCACTTGATTATTTGTCTTGTCCTTGGTAATTTGTGTAATAAACTATGAGAAATATTTGTTAGGGAAATTTTAGCACCAAATTTAAATCTTTTTATGACATTTACAAGCTAAACTTTAGTCTTAATAAAGCGTCTGGATAGGAATTATATGACTAGCACAAAAACCGTTAACCACTTAAATTCCACCCCAAAAATGTGAGGTTCGCCCTAGATCTTTAGGAATAAAAGCATTCACCTTTAATGCTTAGAGAGTGTACCGGTAGTATAATAGATTCTAGAACTTGTTTTGTGATGCATTCCGAGATCGCTAGTGAGACTACACTTGTGTAGTTAGAAATAACTAAGTGAAAAGAGGCATTAGAATAACCCTTTTTCGAAACCTGTATTATAATTATTTCTTCCACATCGGTTGAGTAATTACCCCACACCCTTGTGATGTACTCATCTTTAGTACACGATACCTCTAGTTAACCCCTTAGAGCCTATCCTTTTCGCGGTTCTCGTGATGTTTCGGTTTTCCGGAATATCAATGAAGAACATTGTTTACAATCTACCCCCAAATGTACACCCAAATCGCCTTAGCTTACCTTGTATGCACTCATCTTTAGTGCATTATTGTTATCATTACTTAACCCTTAGTTCAAATATCTAGTTACTTGCATGGTTGCTAAGTCGAGTCATATCTTACACAGTTTTGGGACGATTGGGACTCATGGGTAAAAGTAATATTTTATGGAGTAACGGGAAGGAACGATAAATTCAAATTCCCTTTGTCTACGTAATTAAACAATCCAAGTATTTTGATCTTTTCAAATCGGGTCAATTATTGTTAGATAAATAATAACTCAAGTGTACGGATGCTCCTATAAAACCCTTATATTTTGATGTTATCGTAGAGGATGGTAGAGTAAAAATGTATATAAAAAAACATACAGGCTACCATCCTACATCTATCATTATGTTTATGTTTATGTTTGTTTTGTTTCAAGCTATCTAGAATTAGTGAGTCGAGCCTTGGCTTAGCAACGCCACGCTTTTCATACTTGTAACATAAGATTTTTGACTTGCCACCACTAAATATCCCCTATCCAACAAAACCCTTTGTTTCCCTACCGTAAGCCAAACGTTACAACCCATGTAAAGACTTTGGGAAACGAGAAGGGGGGGTTGAATAGTTTTGCCGATTTTAAGTTAGTTTCAAAAACTTTAGATTCGATATTATGTAAAATCGTATGGATGGATAGAAATTATAAAGCAATAAGTAATGTAGGTAATGAAAGCAAGTAAGTAAAGGATAGAAATGACGCAACTGGTTTATAGTGGTTCGGCTACAAGGACACCCTCCTTGCCCTACTCCACTCCCCGAGTCACCTGCTCGAGAATTCAAGCACTATGTCAACAAGCTCTTGTAAATTGGCAGAGAAACCTCACAATGCCGCTTACACTTTTTACATTACAAAGCTAAATACCGAGTCCTTAACACGGAGGACCAAACCAACACAACTATAACACAACAAGTATGTGTGATGAGTGTCTAAATACTCATCATTTTTGTACCATTTAAACTGCAAAAACATCTGAAAACACTCGAAATGCATCATAATGATGAAAATATCACAAACAAGTGTTTTATGTGTTTTAAATGCAAAAATACCAAAATCAGATGAAAAACGTATCAAGTTTGCATAATTGGCAGTTTTAGTCCCCCAAGTTTCAAAAGTTGTCAAAATCAGTCCCTGGTAATTCAAAAACTTGTAAAATGTCATTTAATGTCCATGGGATTCAAAAGTTGTCAAAATAAACCCTTTAAAAGTTTAAAATTTACAAAATGACAACTTTAGTCCCTAAAGTTTGAAAATTGTCAAATATAGTCCTTGGTTAATTTAAAAAGTGAAAATTATCAAATTTTAACCTTGTACTAATCATAAATGGCAGGAATGGTCCTTGTGTGTTCTTTGGAAGGATGGCAATTTTGGTCCTTGTGTGTTACTAGCTACAAAAAACCAAACCGGCCCTATATATTAAATACCCAATTCAAATCCAACCTAAACCCATGGGCCCAATATCCTACCCAAGCCCAACCCCGTTAATAATTAAACCCGGGTCAAAAAGTCAAATACCACCAAACGTGTTACTATTCATCGCCCCTCACAAACGAGCCAAAACCGAAACTACCATGGTTTCACCTCCACATACCGGTTTCTCACCTTTCCAGCTTCTACCTCTCACTATCACTCCTTTCCACCTTGCAAACCAACCCACAGTGCATTAATTGCAAATACCCACTCAAATGACTTTTCCCGCCAAAAATGACAAGTGTACGATTCTGATGAATTCAAGAGCTGGATTGAAGTGGGATATTTTCAGAGGTCGACAAGGAACTCTAGGAAGTCAATAAATAAGAAAGAGGTGCAATAGAGAAGAAAAAGTAGTGTAATTTTAATTTTCTTATTTCGTTTTAAAATAATTTAAGTTTTCATATGTAGTTTTCAAGCATTTTCAGTATTCTCAGTTGTCATCTTTAAGTTTTAATGTAATCTTAATCCTTTTGTAATAGCTTTTCAGTTATAATAAAATAATTCTCAAGTTTCCATCTCAATATTGCATTTCAGTTTTCTTCTATTTAGTAAGCTGTTTTCAATAAAGAAATAAGCTCATTTAAGCTTTGTATAGCTTTAGTGATCTTATATTGTGTTTAAATTTGGCTCAATTCATCCATCACAAATAAAAAGAATTTGGTCAACAAAAGTCAAAGGGGGAGGAAATTTGTTCTTAGATATTGGAATAAGCCTGGAAATGCTTGTATGAGACCTTTGAACTTGTTCAGACATTATTGACGAAATTAAGGTTAACAGTTTGATTTCTTTAATTTTTAATTCTTAGCATAAAATTAGCTTAAATAGAATATGTTGGTTAATTGCTTTCAATATTGTTTAGTTATGTTTGTATCAGTCTTAATTTAGTTAGTGATAGTCAGTTTAATGATTAAAAGGCTTGAACAATTCCATTGCTTAGTCAAAATTCAGTTTAGCCATTATAAAGTAATGTTTGGATAAGGTCTTATAACTGTATTAGAGGTTAACTGTGGTATTATGCTTGTTTGGTACATGTCACAATAAAACCTATTAGCTCAGTCAAAAAATAAAATTCAGTCCTTATTCCATAAAAAGTCAAAATCAATGTTAAAATCATTCTATCAGTTAACTGTTGAAAATTTAGATTGTAAAATCATGCATACTAGTGTAAAAGTTGTTTATCTAGCCTAATTCAGACTCATATTAGCCTAATACACCAAATTAGATCATCTAGGATCATTTAAAGTTCATATTAGTCAACTTAGTTCATTTTTATAAAAAGTCAAAATATCACTTAAGTAGTTTTTGAATAAAATGAATAATTTTATATAGGATTCAATATTAAGATTTAGCTTAAATCCTTTTGGGATATTAAAATTTTGTTGCTTATCTAAATTAGAAAAATACTAGCTTATACCCAATCAGCTTATTAAGTCCTTATTCATTAGCTTCTTTTGACTCCTTTTCAAAATGCATGCCACAACACACACTCAGATACCGAAGTGTGCAGTATCTTCAGCTTTTGCACAAGCTTCATTCAAGCTTGTGAGAAGCTGATTTTGTTCAAGTGTAGTAAGCTAGGTGATCTTTAGGTCCTTATATCTGTTTTTCCTTTTAGCTTATTTGTTTAGCTTTCGTGCATTAGCTTAAAGTAACACCCCAAAACCTGTTTTTGGCTTTTAAGCTTAATTCATCAAATCTGTGTAGCTTGTATTTTAGAGGTTAAGGCCAGTTGTAACTAGTTGCTTTTGAGTAGTTATAGCTTATTATAGCTTCTGTGTTCATTTGGTAATCATTTGTGGACTTTGGCTTATTTTGAAGTGCTTATTAATAAGCAGTTTCACTGCAGCCTCATATTCTCACACATAAGCATATGTTTTTATATTTTTCATAGATTAAGAATAATATTTTAGTATTTTCCTGAATTTTTCAGATTTTTCCATCACTTGTTTAGTATTTTCCTTATTTAAAAGCAGTTTTAATCCTTTTAAATAGCTTTTAATACAAATAAATCAGAAAAAGTTTAAAAAAATATGTTTGCAATTTTCCTAGATTAAGATAAATATAAAAAGCCAAAAAAATATTTTTCCATAATTTTCTTGGTTTAAATAGTATTTTCTAGCATTTTAATTAGTTTTAAATAGTATTAAATTAATAATAAATACATAAAAAGTGTAAAAAATATATTTTTAGTTTTAAAATAAGTTTTATCATATTTTAGATTTTTCTAAGTCATAATTTTATTTTTCTAGCTTTATTTCATATTTTCTTATATTTTAGGGTATTATTAAATAGTTAAAAATAGTTTTTATTTAATAATAATTAAATAAATAGTTTTAAAAATAATTTTCTTTTTCTAATAATTTTCTAGTATAATTAGGATTGTAAAAATGTATTTTTCATATCCATAGGTATTTTCCTTCTTTATTTTCACGTTTTATTTAGTACGTTTACGTAATTTTATTTAAACGTACGTTTTAGGTTTTAAACGTTCATCATTGTAAAAATAGTGATAGCGTTTATTTAATATATTTTAGTTTTTAATTTTCTTTAATTTAAATTTAAGCCCCTGTAATTTACAAATCTTTTCTTTAGGTATAATTATCCATCAAAATCCTTACTGATCACTATCCTTAGTGATTATTCGACATCTGTGTGTGTTAAACACCATTCATCCTCCGTGGGACTTAACGACCCAGGAATCCCCTATATTCCTCTGATCTTAATTGCATTAGTGTTTGAACTGTTTTAAGTTTCTTACGGTTAGCCATTCACAAGTAGGGCTGTAAACGAACCGGACGAACACGAACGGAGCCTTGTTCATGTTCGTTCATTTAATTTTAACCGGACAAATAAACGAACACGAATGCTTAAACGGACAAAATTTCTTGTTCATGTTCGTTTATTAATAAAATGAGTTGTTCATGTTCGTTTATGTTCGTTCATTAAGACACTAAACGAACGCTAAACGGACATAAACGATCGAACATAAATAAACACAAACAAACAAACATAAACTTTATTAAATTACACATCTGACATTGTTTTATAAGTGTTGTTTTGTTTAAACAAACTAATTTTAAAATTATACAATTAAAAGATATAATATACGAACATAAATAAATAAATGAACATAAACGAACGCTAACGAACGCATAATCGGACGTTCACGGACATAAATAAACGGACGTGACTTTTGTTCATGTTCGTTCATTTAACTAAACGATCGTAAAATATTGTTCATGTTTGTTCATTTAATAAATAAACGAACATAAACGAACTTTCTACCGAACGGTTCATAAAATGTTCAATGAACGTTCAGTTCGTTTACAGCCCTATTCACAAGTGGCTAGCTTGTGTGAGATAACAGCGGTTTTGCACCAATCAATGTGAAATATGAAATACAAGATCTTGCTACAGAAATCTTGTGGAGGAACAAATCAATCAAGGACCCCTTGCTTGGATGACTTGTAGTATCTCGTGATCTCGCCTTTGAGAAGGACCTATATGAGAATCACAACAAAAGAAAGAAGAACTATAATATAGATCAAGAGATCTGAGATTAGAAGAGAGAAGTAATATATGAGAGAATTTGTAAGAAGAGGGGTGGGTTATAATCAAGAAATGGCTCACTATTTATAGGCAAAAAATCACTACTGTTCCACAGATCCCTTACATGAGGGATCCGTCCAGTGTAAACTAGGGGATCCGTAGGACGCTCCTCCTATTTAGGCTATGGGTAATGGGTCATGGATCATGGGTCATGGGTCATGGACTTTGGATCATGGGTATCCAAATAGATACAATGTATCTAGACATTGGATCATGGGTTATGGATTTGCTCCATGGGTATGGGTCATGGGTTATGAATTTTACCCATCCTAATAAACTATTACACCAAATGAATTATTACAACAATTTATGTTAAATGGCTATATATGCAAATGCTTTACAAAAATAACATGTATCCTTATAATTTTACTTATGATAACTTTATATTTGTTATCAACAAAACACAAAGAGATCACTAATTATGAATAAACATTTTTACGATTTATTTAACAATCTCCCCCTTTTTGTTGATGACAAAACATAATGTTATGATGAGTAAAACTCAAGATTAGATGTATGTTTTGAAAGCATATATAAGTTTTACTTCTTCTCCCCCTTTTGTCGAAACAAAAAGCGAACCTAACGAATAAATAAAGTGTGGAAAAATAGTTTAATCCATGAAGCACTAACTCCCCCTTGACGGTAGCTCCCCCTAGAATAGGGCGTCAAGTGAGAAAATATAATACCTACAAAGAAAAAGTTAGTAGTAACATGCAACATAATCTTGTAATTGACGAGAAACAAGATGGAGAGCCAAGATATGTAAACAAAGCCTTGTAATAAAAGGACAAAGTGTAGTGGTAGATAGGCCACATACAAACATGTAAAAACTAAGAACAAGGTTTGTTCTTTAAAATGACTTAAAAAAATAGAGAAAATAGTAATATCATTCCTTCCATGCTTGCATAAGGTTAATTATGGAATTTTTAGTGAGTGATGATGTTGATGCGATCAAGGATGTGGTTAAGTATGAATCGCATCTCGTCCCTTATTTCCATTGCAAGTTCCCTAGTGGATTGGCAATGTTCACAATGTAAATCATGTGTGTATTGTGTGTGGATGGTTTCAGAGTAAGTTTGACTTGTGGCAGGTGGAATATGTGGTGGAAAATTTGGAAAATATGGATCAAAGTCCATTATGTTGGTAAGTGGTGGAATATATGAACCTAGATGTTGTTGTAAGGTAATGGGAGCTAAAGGTGTTTGGAGATGTTGGTGGTGTTAAAAAGACTAGGTCTTTTGGGTTGGAAGTTTGTTGAAATGATGTGGGTGGTGGACTAGACATGGGTAGTGGGGTTGTTTTCGGAGTTTTAAGAAGTTCCGATAGGGTGATCTTTGGTGGAGACTTGATAGGTGATGATGGTGATGTACTTGTTAGAGATGATGGAGGTGCTACTATGGAATAATTTGGTGGTGAAGGAGTAGTTGGTGATGAACTTTTTGACAATGGTTTGGCTAAACAACAAGGCCGGATGCTAATCCGAGCAATTTTTCTAGATTTGGGTGGTGGCACTATGGAAGGTGGTAGGATAAAGTTTTGGATTTCTTGAAGAGGATTGGTTGCACTAGGTGATTCATCAATGTTGGAAGATCTTTTGGATGACATGATGATGAATGTTTGTGAGGTTGAGAGTGATGGATATGCAAGCATTTTCGGAACCTTATTTATAGAGAAAATAGTGTATTGTAATGAATGCTAGACCCAAAATATGGACTAAAATCTAATGATTAGATATGAATTCAAGGCATGTGATCATGAGAACACAAGCATTAAGAAACATATTCATTAGTGAAAGAGGTAAAATGATGAAAATATGAAGGTTTATAGCCAAAGTGAGAAAAATAGAAGAGAAATTCAGCTTCTGTCCCACGGTTCCCACGGATCCGTTCCTTTAGGGAACCGTCCAGCATTAATGCTGGGATCTGTGGTACTAGTGACTCAGGTAAATCAAACTTTTCCTTTTGGAAAACATTGATGCCTAGTGCGTGCCTATATGCAAACCATTTGGAGTTGCAGTTATCTCGACTCCTAAAAAGAAAAGAAAATAAACTAAGAAATGAAAGAAAAAAAACCATATTATTATGTGAGATAACCCGAGTGCTCCTTAATTCATTGTTGCTTAAATGAATGTACCCGAAAACACATATTAGTTATATGTTCCCTTTAGCATTCAAAAGACATGAGATGCAATGAAAACGGGTTTTTACTTTGTATTAATAATGAAAAAGGTTTATCCTAGACATGAGAATAACATTAGGAAAATGATACGGGGAGAAGTATCCTTTTAGAAAACATTTCGAAAAGTTTTCTTGAAAGCCAAAAAGTTATCGTTAGTTTTGAAAGGGTATAAAACAATATATTTTGAGTTTTGAAAATCCCCATATTGTTTGTGAGTTGTGTGTGAAATAGAGATCCTAGACTCATAAAAGAAGGCAAGGCTAACGTTTACATACCTTGTAGAGTTGAGAAACAAATTACGACGATTGTTCCATGAGACCAAGACCAAGACGAAGCAAGTTGAATTGTTCTCGCTTTAACGGTTTGGTGAGGACGTCGGTTATGTTGTCTTCGGATGCTACCTTCTCAATAGAAATGTTCCCCTTTTGAACATTGTCTCTTAAGAAGTGATGACGGATCTCTATATGCTTGGTGCGAGAGTGTAACACCGGATTCTTGCTTAAGTCAATGGCACCTTTGTTGTCGCATAAAATGGCTATGTCACTTAGATGAATGTCGTAATCAACTAACGCTTGTTTCATCCATAGTGCTTGTTGGCATGCTTTGCCGGCGGAGACATATTAAACGCCGGTTGTTGATATGGACAATTCCGTTTGCTTCTTCGAGAACCAAGATGTTAAACAACATCCCATAAAAGTACATACACCAGTTGTACTCTTTCGGTCAACATAATCACCTGCATGGTCAGAATCGGCATATACAATAGTTTCTACCCCCGTTCCCTTGGGATATCATAATCCAAATTGAGTCGTACCCTTAATGTATCTAAATATTCTTTTGACCACTTCTAGATATGATGTTTTAGGGTCTTCTTGAAACCTAGCTAATAGACAAACACTAAACATGATATCCGGCCGACTAGCCGTAAGATAGAGAAGACTACCAATCATGCCACGGTATTTTATGTTATCAACGGATTCACCGTCTTTATCTTTTTTTTGTTTGGTATCAGATGACATTGGTGTTCTTATGGGTTTTGACTCTTCTAAACCAAATTTCTTTTGACTCTTCTAAACCAAATTTCTTTAACGTTTCTTTTATGTATTTGGATTGATTAAAGAAGATACCATCTTTTAGTTGTTTGATTTGTAGACTGAGAAAGAAACTTAGTTCTCCCATCATACTCATTTCAAACTCATCATTCATTATTTTTGAGAAACCATCACACATGTCTTGACAAGTCGATCCGAATATAATATCGTCCACGTATATTTGAACAATAATTATATGTGATTCCTTTTTCTTAGTGAAAAGTGTATTATCAACTAACCCCATGGTGTAGTTGTTTTTTATTAGAAATGATTTGAGTCTATCATACCAAGCTTTTGGGGCTTGTTTAAGACCGTAAAGATCTTTCTTTAATTTATACATGTGTTTAGGTTTTTCGAAATCGATAAAGCCCGGAGGTTGAGCAACATAGACTTCTTCATTAATAAAGCCATTTAGAAAAGCACTTTTAACATCCATTTGAAAAAGCTTAAGATCATTAGCACAAGCATAAGCAAGAAGTATTCTTATAGACTCTAATCTAGCCACGAGAGCATAGGTCTCATCAAAGTATATGCCTTCTTGTTGATTATACCCTTGGGCAACGAGTCTAGCTTTATTTCTAGACACTACACCGTTTGCATCTAACTTGTTTTTATATACCCATTTAGTTCTGATTATGGTTTGGTTATTAGGTGGAGGGACACTATTAGGTGGAGGGACAAGTGTCCAAACATCGTTAGAAACAAATTGATTTAACTCTTCTTGCATAGCCATTACCCAACTTTCATCTTTTATGGCTTCTTGTGTATTTTTAGGTTCTATGGTTGAGACAATACAAAATATACTACTTTGGTTTTGGACTTGAGATCTTAAGGTTCTTTCATTTAACATTCCTATGACCTTATCTACGGGGTGATCTTTGGACTTTAAAATATTAATGATTTTATTGTTTAATGGTTCATCTTCTTTGTTTATATTTTCCCTGATTTCTATGGCTTCACTTTCGATTATCTCGTCATCGACAAGAGGTTGGGTAGGTTTGGGTAGACTTTCATTAAATTTTACGTTTAATGACTCTTCAACATTCATTGTTTCTTTATTTAATATAACATAAGCTTTACTATTAGGAGAGTAACCTAAGAAGATACCTTCGGTTGATTTAGGATCAAATTTAGTTAGGTAATCTTTAGTGTTAAGTAAGAAACATTTGCTACCAAAGACTCTAAAATGTTCTAACGTAGGCTTTTTTCCTCGAAGTAACTCGTATGGAGTTTTTCCTAAGAATGGTCTAATTAAGACTCGGTTAAGTATGTAGGTTGATGTATCAACGGCATTGCACTAGAATTTTTGAGGAATAGATTGCTCATTAATCATGGTGCGACTCATTTCTTGTAGGGTTCTATCTTTCCTTTCAACTACCCTATTTGATTGTGGAGTGCGAGGAGCCGAGAAATTGTGAGTAATACCATTAGCATCACAAAAAGCTCAAAATTGCACTTCATTATCAAATTCCCTACCATGATCCGTTCTAATAGACACTATAGGACTTCCTAATTGTCTCTGTATTTTCTTAATATTTAAAAGTAATCGAACGTTTCAGTTTTATTCTTTAAAAATTTAGTCCATGTGTACCTAGAGTAATCATCCACTATGACCAAAGTATAGTAGTTACCTCCATAACTTTGAATAGCGGATGGACCAAATAAATCCATGTGAAGTAGTTCTAGACACTTAGTAGTAGAGACTATATTTTTAGCTTTGTGACTAGCATGGACTTGCTTTCCTATGTTACAAGCATCACAAAAATGATGTTCGTATTTTAATTTTGGTAGATCTCTTACTAGTTCTTGAGATGATAGCAATTGAAGAAGTGGCATATTGGCGTGACCCAATCTTCGATGCCATAAGGTCGAAGTATCATCGATAGAAGTAAGACAAAGTTTTTCTTTAGGTTCATTACCGATTTTAATGACATAGACTCCATGTTTTCTAATGCCTCTTCCTATAGTAATACCGTTTTTCAATATTTTACTACCGGTTTCACTAAAAAGTACGCTACACTTTTTATCACATATTTGTCCTATACTTGGAAGGTTGAAGTTTGGGTTTTCTATGTGACACACATCGTTAATGGTTAAAGATTTGTGAGAAATTGTACCTTTATCGATGATTTTGATTTTGATTTTGCTATTACCAAATACCACATTCCCTCCATTGAAGGATTCTTATGTGGAAAAAAAGTCTTTGTTACTGGTCATGTGCCTCGTGCACCCGCTATCCTTGATCCATTCATCCGGATCTAGGTCGACCTTTAAGCACACCTAAAAAAACAATTAACTCAAAATTTTGGTCCCCATTTGTTCATGGGTCCATTAGTATTATACATTTCATTCATGTTAGGCATATATGGAAAAGGTGAGAATGCATTCCAAGGTGTAAAGTTTTGAAATAGAAAGCCGTTTTGTACATTAGGATTCCATCCTATTTGATGGTGGTTACTTCTCAGATAAACATTATTAGGTCTCCTTATAAATGTGTTTGGTTTTGAAAACGATGGACATTTGTTTCTCATAAAACTTTGATTTTATTTTAGTGGAGGTGGTTGTCTAACAGTAACGTGGGTTGTTTTCTTTTTGTTAACGATAACAAAGTCGGTTCTAGATGAAGTAGCTACATTATTTCTACTGTTTGCTGGTACAGAACCACAGATCCTTGGTTTTACACTAGACGGTTGCCTTTTCAAGGGATCCGTAGGATCCGTGACTACAGTAGCTTGTTTTTTAGTTTCTTTGACGAATTGTGTTTCTTTATTCTCGCTAGTTGATGCATTAAGTTCCTGAAAACCTAAACCCTTTTGATTATTTCCTGTTTTAACACTATCTAGTATTATATCTAGAGTATTAGTATTCATTCTAGCAATCTTGGAATCAAGATTATCAACGAGTGTTTGAAGTTGAACACAAATCTCACATTCCCCACTTGCTATCTTCCCTTTTTGTAAACGTTTTAATTTGCCTTTTAACTCAATGACTTCCTTTTCAAAATGTTCATTTTGTTTTTCAAAATCTTATTTTTGTTAATTACTTTTAGACTAATTTTGCAAAGTTTATCATATTCACGATGCAATGATTCATCATCTAATGATGAGCTACTATAATAGAGAGATTCGGGACATACCTCGTTTGAGTCATTTTCCATGAGACAAATTTCTTCGTTCTCCTTCTCACTCATTCCCCACGAACCATTCACGAACGTCTTTTGTTCGTCACGTTTGGGACACTCACTAATGAAGTGATTAGGGTCCCCACATATAAAACATGCGCGTTCATCCCTTTCTTTCTTGTCGTCTTTGTCTTTCCGGAACCCCTTCTTGTCGTCATATGGTTGCTTGACATATCTTCCCTTTCTTCTTAAGAACTTCCTGAAATCCCTTACCGCCATGGCATATTCTTCGTCATCACTATCCGAAGAAGAGTTTTCTTCATCGCTTGAGACCTTCTTGGCTTTTAAGGCAAGGGATTTGTGCTTCTCTTTCTTTTCTTTTAAGGCTTCAGAATCTTTAGCGAGGACAAGCTCATAAACCTTTAGATTTCCTATGAGTTCGTCGAGGGTGAGGATTGATAAGTCTTTTGATTCTTCGATGGCCGTTACCTTTGATCTCCACTTGGATGGAAGTGCCCTTCTGATGTGCAACGTGTGTACAAGTTTTAAATTTATAAAATACGATTTACCAATTTTACCAATAACACATACGAGCAAGTGCACTCGTCCATTATAGCACGATTTTGAAGGTAAGTCGGGATCGTTCGCAGGGATTTATGAGTAAATCTGATTAACAAGTCTAAATCAACTAAGGCAATCCAAAAGCAAATAACAATGAGAATAGATATAATGAAATTCAGATGATTAAAAACTACACTTGCTTAAACTAGTTTCTTATCCATTATTAGTATGATTGTGTTAACTACTTCTTAACATGTTGGTTATGATAATTAGTTGGTGTACTAATCTATTGTTCTTACAAGTTAAACCTTCGTCAAGATTTTAGTTCATAAAAACAAGCATTAAGTTTAACCAATCAATTCAAGTTTCATAAATTTACTTTCACAAACTTAAACACATAAACATTCATTTGACTTATCAAATTTGCTTAAGAAATGGTTAATAGAAAAGGTAACCGATTATAGACAAAAGGGTACAACTGATTGTAAACAACTAATCTTACGACCTTTTAGATATTTCCAATCAATCCAACTTGATAATCAAAAAGCGTTCTTATTACAACCACACTTTAGTTTCTTTGTTTAACCAAGAATAATGGGTAAAAACAATCATCCATAGACAAAATGATTATAACTAGTTGAATAACAATAAGTTCTTTCGACCTCTACGATTACTATCAACTAGTCAAACTTGATTAACAAATGCCACTATGAAACTTTAGCACAATTGGATCTTAGAATCAACTTGAAATTGAATTAAAACATGCTAACACAATTATAAACTAATCACATGATAATCAACATCATTTAAGCAAGTGTACAAAGAAACTAGCCACTCATTGCAAACATAAGCATAAACTCATAACTTTGAACATTAGAAAACATGATTAAGAGTCTTACAATGCTTGGAATAAGAGTACAAATGGTGAAGTAATGATTCCCAAAGTATTAGGGTTGACTTCTTAGGGGTTTGACCTCAGAATGTTGACTTCTTGGACCTCCAAACTTTCTTGGACTTCTAAGGACGAATTTGAGAGCTAAGAGCTTTATGTTTGATGAGTAGAGAGAGTTGTATTGAAGTGTGTGTCTCAAATGCTCACAAGAGGTCTCTATTTATACTAGTTCCAAGGCCTAGGGTATTAAATGCTGAACTTGGCCTCCAAGGAGTTAGGAAGGGACTAAAATACACCAAAGGAAGGACCTAGAATCATTTGAATGCAATGGAGAATCTTAGTGATGAAGAAATAGCAGAAACAGGCCTTCCAGCTGGATTGGTTGCTTGTCCAGCCGCTCGGGTTGGTCTTCTTGCACTAACCCAGCCGAATCGGTTGCGGGTGGCAACCGATCGGCTAGTCTGTCTTCAGGGTACAACTTTTGACCTCTTTCCAGCCGATCCGGTTTCGGGTTGCGACCGATCGGCTGGTCTTCTTGAATGATGGAAAATCGACCTTTAGCTTGATTCTGACTTGCAGAGCTTGGTTCTTCATTTAACTTAATCTTCTACGATACTTGAAATGCTGACTTGTGTTTGACATGCTTCACTGAAACGGAAATCTTCTTTTATTGAACATTCTTTAACATTTCCTTCCGTTTTCCTGCACTTGGTTGTAAATACTAGACAAACATCTTTGGATACGATTAAGCACTAAAATCATATGAATATAACCAAATAACATATACAAAAGCCCACATAACACTACTGAAAACATATACAATCTGAGCGTTATCAAATTCCCCCACACTTAAACTTTGCTTACCCTCAAGCAAATCTAGAAAATAAAATATCCACAGGTACAAAATCATGATTACGAAAAATATGATGCAAATCCGCTAAGTACAAGTACAAGAGAAGATTCATCAATTTAGCTTTTAAGGGTGAAAATTTAAGGTGTTTGACAATATCCAATGATTTTCTTGCATGATTAACATTTTAAAACACCTCACGAAAAAGGAACGAAATATAATTCACTCAATCACTCAATTTTTAGGGAAGTAACAAGATAAATCACACTCATTGCTCAGTCATGATTAGATTATTACCATAGGCTTGTACAAGAAACAAAACTCCACCGACGTGGCGTGAGCACCAAGCAAAAACATCTAAAAAGGACTTTTATTTGGGTTGAAATGTTAGGCTTAGGGTCACGGGTATGGATAAGACATGGGAATGTTAATGAAATTGGTGTTAAAGAAAAATAGAATCAAGTCTAATACCCATGTTGCTAGTTACCAAACAATCCGCAAACCAATAAATGATCATAGCTTCATTTTCTTTTCTTCGTATTTTCACAACTCTTCGCTTTGATTCGCCGTAACAACTTTTCTTCGAGCATAGCACATTGGCTGATACATATCCTTTTTTTTTCTTTTTTAACTTAGATATCTTTCTTTGAAATGGCTCACACAAATGACAAGGTGCGGTCACTCTTAATCATCTAGACAATCTTCTCATACCAGGTGACTAGCAACCAACCGTTTAGACATTGACAAGGGTTAGGCTAAGGCTTAAAGTGTAAAATATTTTTGTATTTTCTGGGTTTATCAAAAACGAAAAGGATGGCTCAGAGGGTATAACTAAGGGTATCTAGCGCTAAAGATGAGCGCTACAAATGGGTCCACGTGGGTGATTAACTAACCGATGTAGCTAGTTAATATATCATAATATGAAAAATGGAAGGCCATTTGGGTTAAAATCCTAAGGTGCCTCTTTATCACACGAATTCACTTATATCGCATTGCGCGATCTCACTGCGGTCTGGTAATGATTTACAAGTACAAGTTCTAGAATAAATAAAATCACTAGCACACTCATAGCAAAAGATTCAAGCATAAAAGATGTATGCTTTATATAGAACAGGCTCAAATTCTCACAATTTTAGTGGAAAAGGCTATAATATGTGCTAGTAAATGTTATCGATCCCAGAATGGATTGCAATATTAATCGGAACACATCTCAAATTTTCAAATGTTACCAGTTTTACCAGTGGATTGATCCAGTTATTCTAATATATTATTCTAAAAGCGTGAAAGTAACTAGATCACAAGGGCAAACAAAAATTTAAATTTAAGCTTAAAAACTCTAATTTTCCTATTCACCCCCCCCCACACACACACACTTAAGTTAAACATTGTCCTCAATGTGAAAAACGAACTTCAAAGTATAGAAATAGGGAAATAGAGATAAAACCAGATATTCAAATGAGTTTGTCAGCTTAATTTCCTTTGATCCAAGCGTCCACTGAAGTAATCATTGCCAACACAAAATCTTATATACAAACAAAAAGAGTTTTATAAAGATGTCCCCCCCCCACAATAAGTTCAACCAAAGGTTTTAACTTTGGGGCGTGACCACAAAAAAACAAATCTGAAACACACGTGTTGCCTCCCGAGAAGCGCTTGTTTTATTAATGAGTCATCAGCCTGACTCAAATCTTCCCGAATTCACTTGACTGCAGATGCAGCCTTGAACATCTTGAAAAGTTCGGGGACATACATGAATTATTCACCAGTCACATCAATATCCCTCCAGATGAATTCAGCAGATGGTTTCCAAGGAACACTTTGTGTGATTCTTCCTGGAAAAGGTGCTACAAAGGTGATGGTTTCGAATTCATTTTCAGGCGAAACTGTCTCAACGGAAATTTCATTCATATGCTCCTTATCGTAGTATAATCTGATTCGGTGCCCATTAACAATAAAACTTCCACCGTGTTTGTCATAAAGTTCGACATATCCGGATGGATATCCATGTTTAACGATATATGGTCCGAACCATTTCGGTTGCAGCTTAGGAGCTTTGAATTTGAATTTCATGTTGAAAAGCAGAACTTTATCTCTGGCTTTGAATTCTTTTTGAATTCGCAGCTTTTTGTCGTGATAAGCTTTGGTTCTGGCTTTATACAGTTTGGAATTTTCATAAGCTTGGAGTCTCAATTTGTCGAGTTCGTGCAATTGCAAAAATCTCTTTTCTCCAGCTATTTTGAGATCGGTGTTGCGGTTTCTAAGAGCCCAAGAAGTACCGGTGTTCAACTTCGAACGGCAAATGACAAGTTTTCCCATACAGAGTCTCAGTAAGTAGTTGTGCCAATAGGAGTTTTGTAAGCCGTGCGAAATACCCACAGAGCATCGTCAAGTTTCTTCGACCACACTGAAGGATTGTCCTTCACTGTTTTTTCGAGTATTCTTTTAAGAGCTATGTTGGTGTTTTCAACTTGGCCACTTGTTTATGGGTGATAAGCTATCGTAAAACGATGATGAACTCCATATCTTTTCATGGTTTTCTCCATTTGTCGGTTACAGAAATGGGTTCCTCGATCGCTTATCAATGCTTTGGGAATTCCATAACGAGCGAAAAGCTTTTTGAGAAAATTAACGACAACACGAGCATCGTTTGTTGGTAAAGCTTCGGCTTCTGCCCATTTGGACACATAATCTATAGAAACGAGAATGTATTCGTATTTGTGGGATTTAGGAAATGGTCCCATGAAATCAATTCCCCAAATATCGAATATTTCACACACTTGAATGCGTGTTAATGGCATTTCGTCTCTGTGTGAAAGGTTAGTGGATCTTTGGCAAGCATCACAGTTTTGTACAAGTGTTTGTGCTTCTTTGAATATGGTTGGCCAATAGAATCCAGCATCAAAAACTTTTTTAGCTGTGGTGGAAGGACCATAATGTCCCCCAGTAGGGCCATGATGACATTCATCAAGAATTTTGCGGGTTTTGGAACCAGAAACACATCTTCGGATCATTCCATCAGGGCACATTTTGAAAAGATAAGGTTCTTCCCAAAAGTAGTGTTTAAGTTCCGAAAAGAATTTTCTCCGTTGAGCGTAAGTTAATCCTTTTCTGAGAATTCTTCCAACGAGATAGTTTGCAAAGTCAGATAGTTTGCAAAGTCAGCAAACCAATGATCTTCGTTTTCATCAACCATCATGAGGGTTTCATCAGGGAAGTAATCATCGATTTATTCTTCCTTCAAGTCCTCTAGATCGAGATTTTCAAGACTTGACAAATGATCAGCGGCAAGATTCTTTGATCCTTTCTTATCTTTGATTTCGATGTCAAATTCTTGGAGTAGCAGAATCCATCTGATGAGACGCGACTTAGCATCTTTCCTGGTGAACATATATTTGAGTGCCGAATGATTTGTGAACACGACTGTTTTTGAAAGCACGAGGTAAGATCGGAATTTGTCGAAAGCGAAAACTATGGCCAGTAATTCTTTTTCTGTAGAATCGTATAATTTTCTTGAGCACCATTCGAGTCTTGCTAGCAAAATATATGGGCTGAAAGTGTTTTCCTTCTCGTTGGCCTAAGACGGCTCCAACAGAAAAATCGCTTGCATCGCACATGAGCTCGAATGGTAGTGACCAATCAGGTGAAACCATGATCGAAGCACTGGTCAGTTAAGATTTCAACGTTTTGAATGCCTTTATGCAATCAGCATTAAAGTCGAAGACAGAGTCCTTTTCAAGAATTTTTGTCATCGGACGAGATATTTTTGAAAAATCTTTGATAAATCGGCGGTAAAAACCGGCATGTCCTAAAAAACTTCTAACGGCTTTAACGTTAGTTGGTGGTAGAAGTTTCGTGATAACGTCGATTTATGCTTTATCTACTTCCATGCCCGCACTGGAGATTTTGTGGCCAAGCACAATTCCTTCAGTCACCATACAGTGACATTTTTCCCAGTTAAGGACAAGATGTGCAGCTTCGCATCTTTCGAGCATTTTATCAAGATTGGAAAGACAATCTTCGAATGAGTTTCCGAAAACTGAGAAGTCATCCATGAAAACTTCCATGGAGGTTTCAAGCATGTCTTGGAATATGGCTATCATACACCTATGAAAAGTTGAAGGTGCATTACAAAGACCAAAAGGCATACGCTGATATGCGTAGGTTCCAAAAGGGCAAGTGAAGGTGGTCTTTTCTTGATCATTTAGATCGATTGGAATTTGAAAGTATTCTGAATATCCATCGAGGAAACAAAAGAATTTATTCCCTGCTAGTCTTTCAAGCATTTGATCCATGAATGGGAGGGGAAAATGATCTTTCCTGGGGGTTTTGTTTAATTTACGATAGTCAACATAAACGCGCCAACCAGTGACAGTTCTAGTAGGAACTAGTTCATTCCGTTCGTTAGTTACAACCATCATTCCTCCTTTCTTGGGGACACAGTGAACGGGACTCACCCAAGGACTGTCCTCGATCGGGTAAATGATACCAGCATCAAGAAGTTTGATGATTTCTTTTTTGACAACTTCTTTCATGTTGGGGTTGAGTCGACGTTAACGTTCCACAACAGGTTTAATCCCATCTTCGAAATTGATTTTGTGTTTACAGAAATTAGGACTAATTTCTGGGATATCAGATGTTTTCCAAGCGAAAGCTCGTTTATGATTTTTGAGGACAGAAACTAAACTTTCTTTCTCCTTGTCCTCGAGTAATGAAGATATGACTACCGGAAGAAGTGAGTTTTCCTCCAGGTAAGCATATTCAAGATGATCAGGGAGAGGTTTGAGCACGAGATCTGTTGGTGGTTCTTGAAGAGAAGGTTTTATTCTCATCTCGTCATCGAAAGTTATTTCTTCAAAATTCTCTTCCTCCATTTCTTCCTCCTCCGTGTTATCTCCTTCGAACTCTACTTTCATAAAATCAGCAAACTCTTTGTCAAGGTCTGTTTCATTGATCTTTTTGGAAGTAGTCATGAATGGATCAGATTCGTTAAGTAATGCATCCAATTCTTCGTTAGTGACTTCATCGATAACATCGATGTTGAAACAAGTGTCATCACTGGAACGTAGATAGCGCATTGCTTTATTGATTAGAAAGGTGATTCGATCTTCTCTAACTCCAAGGTTGAGTTCTTTACCCTTCACTTTGATGATCGCATCAACGGTATTTAGAAAAGGTCTTCCTAAGATGAGTGTGACTTTACTATCTTCTTCCATTTCCAGGATTACAAAGTCCACGGGAAAAATGAATTTACCAACTTGAACGAGCATATTCTCGGCAATTCTAACAGGATATTGGTAAGAATGATTTGCTAATCGAATGCTCATCTTTTCTGGTTTAAGGTCGTTGATGGATAATTTGGAATACAAATGAATAAGGCATCAAATTGATACTTGCGCCAAGATCAGCTAAAGCATCGCATTGAATATTATTCCCGAAAGTGCATGGAATAAGAAAGCTCCCGTGATCTCGATCTTTGGCGGAATTTTGTTTTGAACGATGGCTGAGCATTCTTCGTTAAGGAAGGTAGCTGATATTTGCTCTAGCTTGCTCTTGTTGTTAAGAAGTTCTTTCAAGAATTTCCCGTAATTGGGCATTCCGGCTAAGACATCAACGAGAAGAACATTGAGTCTAACCTCTTTGATTATTTCAATGAACTTCTTATATCGTTCTTCCATTTTTTCTTTCTTAAGGCGTTGAGGATATGGAACTGTTTGTGTGTACGCCTTGATAGGTGAAACGGTTTTCTTTTTGGTGGTTTGGGTTGGGTTGGTTTCATCAGCTTCATCCTCACTATCTTGGGTGATAGGAGAATTATCGTTTGGATTTGGTGGTGGATCGTACGAGAGACCACTTCTTGTGAATACAACATTGATATGTTCATTTCTTGTTTGTGGTGGACGGTACGTTTTATCATTTGATGGTTTTGGGTTGGATTGGGTGTTACTTGGTAACGAACCAGATGGTCGAGAGGAATGTTGGTCAGAAAATCTACCAAATTTGTTTTCGAGATCTTGGATAGATGCTTGATGATTTTTATGTCCTTGCTCAACTTTGGCTTTGAGATTGAAAAACTGATTTTTGATGAAATCATTCGTTGATTTTTGAGCAGTCACGAATTCTCTCTTGGTTTTTTCGAATTCGGATTCTTCCATATTTTTGTCAGAGTTTTGTGGGGGCGGATTGTCAGTTCGAGGTTGAGAATCACGATTGTTATCCCTTGGTTGGCGGTCTTGCCAATTTCCAAAATTTCTACCGTAATAACTACCACGATATCCTCCTCCACGGTATCCTCCTTGGACATAATTCGCTTCGCCTTCGTTAGGTCCACCCATGGGTTTATCGTCGCACTCAGACGATGGGTGATTTCCTCCACAATTGTTGCATCCATCTCGCATTTATTTCATTTCTCCTTTGATATCTTTGTATTGCGAGTCTATTTTCGAAGTTAAGGCTTCCATTTTCTCCATGAGTTTCGAGGTATCAGATTTTTCGACAAAAGCAACGGTTTTTCGAAGGGGCTTGGTTTTTGAATCTTTAGACCAATTGAGTTTAAGAAGTACTCGATCTTCGAGTAGTTGATGTGCATCGTTGGGAGTCTTATAGAGAAAAATTCCTCTGGCATCAAGGATACCTTGAGAGATTTCGTCTAGTCCATGGTAAAAGATTTGGATAATGGTTCCTTTGGATAGTCCATGTCCATGATAACTACGAAGCAAATCTTTCATCCGAAGCTAAGCTTCGACAAGTGATTCGTTGGGGTTTTGTGTGAAAGCACGAATCTCTCCCATTAATCAATCAAACATGGCAGGTGGAAAGAATCGGCTTACAAAGGCTTGCCTCATCTCCTCCCAAGTATTGATAATTCCTGGGGTCAATTCATTGTACCATACTTTTGCATCTCCGGTCAGTGATGATGGAAAAATTTTGAGTTTGATGGCATTGACATCGGTGTCACCATACCGGAACATACCGCAAATTTCGATGAATTCGGCAATGTGCTTATGCGGATCGGCCCGCGCACTGCCATCGAATTGGCGGTCTTTGATCATAGAAAGATGATGACCCCTCACGGTGAAGTTGTCACCAAGGTTGACAGCAACAATGGCACTCTCAGGAGTTGGTGCTACGGCTCGGTTGGTTCCCACATGGGTTGATCGTCCGCCATGGGAAAAGTCAAATTGGTGAAAGGGTTGTAAACGACTTTGGCTTCCAAAAGGTTATCAAATGGTGGGTTTAATACTCTAGGTACACGGATTTCTAATGGTATAAAAGGTGTTCTTCTTCTTCTTCGAATCAAACGTTCGGGGTTGGTAAGAGGTGAGATTGGTTCTATTCCAGTTGCACGAGTGTTCATATAATGACCTAGAGAATCCAGGCAATATCTAAACACACAGACAAATAAAGAAAACAGATTTTTGGATAGAAGAGAGTAACCGGATCGGTTGCGAGGGGCGACCGATCGTTTAGATCAACTCGGTTATGGGTTTTGGTGCAACCGGATCGGTTGTGAAGACGACCGATCGGCTGGAGCTCTCGGATTTTTTTTTTATTTTTTTTAGAAATGGATCGACTGACGTGGATTTAAAACTTGCTGAAACACAATCAAATCCCCGGCAGCGGCGCCAAAAACTTGATGTGCTACGTGTGTACAAGTTTTAAATTTATAAAAGACGATTTACCAATTTTACCAATAACACGTACGAGCGAGTGCACTCGTCCGTTATAGCAAGATTTTGAAGGTAAGTCAGGATCGTTCGCAAGGATTTGTGAGTGAATTTGATTAACAAGTCTAAATCAATTAAGGCAATCCAAAAGCAAATAACAACGAGAATAGATATAATGAAATTCAGATGATTAAAAACTACACTTGCTTAAACTAGTTTTTTATCCATGATTAGTATGATTGTGTTAACTACTTCTTAACATGTTGGTTATGATAATTAGTTGGTGTACTAATCTAGTGTTCTTACAAGTTAAACCTTCGTCAAGATTTTAGTTCATGAAAACAAGCATTAAGTTTAACAAATCAATTCAAGTTTCATAAGTTTACTTTCACAAACTTAAACACAGAAACATTCATTTGACTTATCAAATTTGCTTAAGAAATGGTCAATACAAAAGGTAACCGATTATAGACAAAAGGGTACAACTGATTGTAAACAACTAATCTTATGACCTTTTAGATGTTTCCAATCAATCCAACTTGATAATCAAAAAGCGTTCTTATTACAACCACACTTTAGTTTCTTTGTTTAACCAAGAATAATGGGTAAAACAAATCATCCATAGACAAAATGATTATAACTAGTTGTATAACAATAAGTTCTTTCGACCACTACGATTACTATCAACTAGTCAAACTTGATTAACAAATGCCACTATGAAACTTTAGCATAATTGGATCTTAGAATCAACTTGAAATTGAATTAAAACATGTTAACACAATCATAAACTAATCACATGATTATCAACATCATTTAAGCAAGTGTATAAAAAAACTAGCCACTCATAGCAAACATACGCATAAACTCAGAACTTTGAACATTAGAAAACATGATTAAGAGTCTTACAATGCTTGGATTAAGAGTACAAATGGTGAAGTAATGATTCCCAAAGTATTAGGGTTGACTTCTTAGGGGTTTGACCTCCAAATGTTGACTTCTTGGACCTCCAAACTTTCCTGGACTTCTAAGGACGAATTTGAGAGCTAAGAGCTTTGTGTTTGATGAGTAGAGAGAGTTGTATTAAAGTGTGTGTCTCAAATGCTCACAAGAGGCCTCTATTTATACTAGTTCTAAGGCCTAGGGTATTAAATGTTGAACTTGGCCTCCAAGGAGTTAGGAAGGGACTAGAATACACTAAGGGAAGGAGCTAGAATCGTTTGGATGCAATGGGGAATCTTAGTGATGAAGAAATAGCAGAAACAGGCCTTCCAACCAGAGCGGTTGCTTGCCCAGCCGCTCCGGTTGGTCTTCTTGCACTAACCCAGCCGAATCGGTTGCGGGTGGCAACCGATCGGCTGGTCTGTCTTCAGGGTACAACTTTTGACCTCTTTCCAGCCAATCCGGTTGTAGGTTGCGACCGATCAGCTGGTCTTCCTGAATGATGGAAAATCGACCTTTAGCTTGATTTTGACTTGTAGAGCTTGGTTCTTCATTCAACTTGATCTTCTACGATACTTGAAATGTTGAATTGTGTTTGACATGCTTCACTGAAAGGGAAATCTTCTTTTATTGAACATTCTTTAACTTTTCCTTTCGTTTTCCTTCACTTGGTTATAAATACTAGACAAACATCTTTTGATGCGATTAAGCACTAAAATCATATGAATATAACCAAATAACATATACAAAAGCATACATAACGCTACTGAAAACATGTACAATCGAAAGCGTTATCACCTTCGATATATCCTGACATGATTACGACTAGAGAAAGACTCATCAAGTGCTTGTAATGACGTAATTATAGTATTAAAGTTAGCAAAAGAATTATCTATACTATCCTTATCCGATAATAAAAATTGTTCATATTGTTCAACAAATAAATATATTTTATTGTTTTTAACTTGTTGATTTCCTTGATGAGTTACGACTAAAGAATTCCAAATTTCTTTAGAGGTTTTAAGCATAGAAATTCTTTCGAATTCCTTTTTGGGTAAAGCATTGTATAAAACCATTTTAGCTTCACTATTTTTGGAAAGCTTTTTCTTTTGATCATTGGAGAGTTGATCATGAGGTGTGTTTATTTGGTTGTCGGTTTTATCATCTTTTGTAGTGGCTTCAAAGTCACCTTCAACAATGATGTACCAAAGATCAATATATTTTGACTTCACATAAGTTTCGAATCTATTTTTCCAATAAATAAAACCATTAGTTTCAAGTAGTGGAGGTCGTTGCATAGATTGCCCTTATTTATAATTTTCAGAACCCATTTGTGATCGAAAAGTTTTTAAAATACGACTTACTTTAAAACTTTTGTAAACCTTGCTCTGATACCAATTGTGGAAAACTAGAAGTGGGGGTTGAATAGTTTTTCCGATTTTAAGTTAGTTTCAAAAACTTTAGATTCGATATTATGTGAAATCGTATGGATGGATAGAAAGTATAAAGCAATAAGTAATGTAGGTAATGAAAGCAAGTAAAGTAAAGGATAGAAATGACACAATCGATTTATAGTGGTTCGGCTACAAGGACACCTTCCTTGCCCTACTCCATTCCCCGAGTCACCTACTCGAGAGTTCAAGCACTATGTCAACAAGCTCCTTCAAATTGGCGGAGAAGCCTCACAACGTCGCTTACACTTTTTCCGGTACAAAGCTAAATACCTAGCCCTTAACACGGAGGACCAAACCAACACAACTATAACACAACAAGTATGTGAAATATGAAATACAAGATCTAGCTACAGAAATCTTGTAGAGGAACAAATCAATCAAGGACCCCTTGCTTGGACGACTTGTAGTATCTCGTGATCTCACCTTTGAGAAGGACCTATATGAGAATCACATCAAAAGAAAGAAGAACTACTATATAGATCAAGAGATCTGAGATTAGAAGAGAGAAGTAATATATGAGAGAGCTTGTAAGAAGAGGGGTGGGTTACAATGAAGAAATGGCTCACTATTTATAGGCAAAAAATCACTACTGTACCCCGGATCCCACGGATCCCTTACGTGAGGGATCCATCCAATGTAAACTGGGGGATCCATAGGATGATCCTCCTATTTTGGTTATGGGTCACAGATCATGGGTCATGGGTCATAGACTTTGGGTCATGGGTATCCAAATAGATACAATGTATCTAGACATTTGATCATGGGTATGGATCATGAGTTATGGATTTGCTCCATGGGTATGGGTCATGGGTTATGGATTTTACCCATCCTAATAAACTATTACACCTAATGAATTATTACAACAATTTATGTTAAATGCCTATATATGTAAATGCTTTACAAAAATAACATGTATCCTTATAATTTTACTTATGATAACTTTATATTTGTTATCAACAAAACACAAAGAGATCGCTAAATATGAATAAACGTTTTTACGATTTATTTGTATTAACAAAGACCTCTTAGATAGCTATTCCTAGGTGCTTACGCCAAAGCGGTGGAGGTTTGATCTAGTCTCAAGCTTATGGTAATCTATGTACTATGCCAGGTAATGAGGATTTATCTTCCATTTTTATTTATTATATTTCAAATAAGACCTAGAGATGAGAGAATCCAAACACCACTTGTGAGGTCTGTACTTGTTATGACTATTGCGTTGCTTTTACTTGTTATGAACTATTTTAAACCAATGCTTCATGCCCCCTAACTTTTAAATTGATTGTTCAAAAGCACATTTGCTTGAGGACAAGCAAATACCAAGTGTAGGGATATTTGATAAGGATTTAAAACGTACGTTTTAAGGGGGTCATTTAAGCCCTAAATCGACCAATTTTATATCCGTTACTGCTTAATTTCGTTCCTTTTCACTTTTTAGGTCTTTTGGAAGCAACATGCTGAAATGAAGCACATTTGGACGAAAAGGAGCAAATACGTGAATAAAATGGCAAAGTCAAGATCGAAGACACTCAAAGCTGATCAACAGTACCTGACGGCGTCCCAACCAAAGGGCGACGCCGTCCCTCTATGAAGACTTGATCAAAACATGCATGCGACGGCTCAGTGGAAATTCTGGCCACACAACCTGACGGCGTAACGCTTTAATATTGGAGGGCGTCACTCACAGTTTTCAACTCAGACGGCCCAGATCTAGAATCAAGACGACGTCCCAACTAAATGCCGACGGTGTCACAACTCTAAGATGACGCCGTCCCATCGATGACTTGGCCCAGACGAAACCCTAATGACGGCGAGCTGACAGCGTCCCATGCAAAAGGTGACGTCGTCGCAGTTGTAAATATATATATAGAATTCGATTTTTCTGTATTTTGAGAGGTAGACTTTTGGAAAAAAAACATAAATCGTTTGTAGTCCAAATTGGACAGCACCTTAGGGTCCCATACCATATTTTACACATCGAGATAAGTATTTTAATCCAAAGTATCATTATGCTATCCCGTATTCGATTGATTGTGTTTATGCTTGCTTGTTTACCATGTCTAGCTAAATTTCTTGTGTGTTTGCTTAGATCTATGAAACCTAGTTATTGATTATTGTTAGGTTGATTCTTATCTTAACTAGGCATCATTCGTTGTATTTAATGCTTGATTATGCTTTATGATGATATAGTCTATGGATGAAATAGCCAAGGATTGCCGATTCGGTAGGTTATATACGAGAGATAACCTCAAAGAACTAGGGGGCACGTATACCCTACGACCTTAGGAATACAACGCGTTAAGATAAGGTGTGACAACTCAACCGACCAATAAAAGATAACTAGGGAGCAATAGTATCTAGGTAAACACATTTTTAATCCTCATACGAGCACACCTCAATTAGGCATAAGCTACCCGTAGTAATTAGATAATTAGATAAGTAGAGTAATCGGTAGAAGTACCACCCCCCAACCAATTGCCCCGAGATTTTACCTTAGCTTTCTAAAAAACTATAAAAAGATAAAAAAATAATCATCATCAACCCCCACCTTCTCGTCATACATTTCTTACTAGCATTCCAATTCCCCTAGAGAACGATATCAATCCCCGAAGCTTACCCAATACTACACTAAAACGATTAGGTTCACTGCCTAGGAGGTTGAAAAATTTGCTCAATGAAAAGGAAGTTTCCTTTACCCCGAACGCGCCTTCAGCGCGCATCAACCCCTTGACCGTCTCTATCCTGAGACGTTATTTACTTGTGCACACAAACGAATAAACCCATCCACCACTTTTTCCACACACACACAATTTACAATGGAAGATTTCCCTATTTTGAATGAACTCATGGAGATTGTTGGTTCATCCAACTTAAATGATAGTATGGCAGTGTGGTTTGGGGAAGAAGCTGCACAAGAAGGGCTTTTAAAAAAAGCTAGCTTGTGAGTTCATTGATCATCTGAAGAGGGGCATCATCAAGCGTAGGGAGCTGATTGAAGAGAATGAAGCTTTGGGACCTTGGGGAATAGCTCTTGACAGTTTGGATGGGCCGAGGAAAGCCCAGGCGAGGCACACCGACCTACTTGTTCGATTCATACAGATTCTTGGTGAAACTAATGAAGCTATTCGTATCAACGAAGGTTATGTTAAGAAAATGGCTGAGCATAATGACTGAATTTTGGGTATTTCATGGGGGTAGATAAATGGGGTCTTTTGGGTGCTAGTTTTGGAAATATATGTTTGTAAAAGGGGTATGTAAATTGGATCTTTTCTTCGGTTGTTGGTCATGGTTTGATCTACTTGTTTCTGTTCTTGTAAACAACTATATTAATGATGAAATATTATATAAGTTTTATGTATTTAATCTGTTATTGTATTGTGATTTTGGGTGCATTGTTTCTAATTAGTATCAGCAAAACCAAACATCCCCTTGTATCAACAAAACCAAACATCCCCTTTTATAAGCAAAAGTTGTATCAGCAAACCAAACACCCCCTCATATCAGCAAAACTAAAGGCAGTGGTTTATAAATATGTGTTGAAAATTATTAATTTTATCGAGGTTATTAATTTATCGAATATTAATTTATAAAGGTTTTACTGTATTTATTAATTACCTTAGCTATTTAATTTACATCATGTTCCGATTCATCTTCTTACCATCATCTAAGGGTATGTTTAGTAATAATAGATTGTGTTGATCTTTATTCTTTGTCTTTGGTCTTTGAGTCTTGGTCTTTGGTCTTTGGAAAAAATATATAAAAAATATATTATTTTTATAAGCTACATGAAGTAACATTTTATTTTAAGAGATTATGAAAGATTATTTTTTTTATAATCTCTTATAAGTTAGGTCTGTCAAACAAATATTATTTTTTAAGTAGCTTATTTTTTTGAAAAAAATAAACATAATCTCTCAATAATATTTGTGTACTTAATTATGTATGAAACATATTATTTCAAACGTTAAATTAGTTTCTAAATGAGTGATATTTGAGTATATCTTGATGTTTATAAAGCAAAAAAATACGTTAAACAAACACATAGATTGAAATTTCTATTCGCAACTTTTCATACTTTAACTTAGACAAAATACGCAGTGTCTAGAAACTTTATACTTAGGGTATGTTTGGCAAAACTAAACATCAAAGTAAAATAGTAACCGAAAGTCGTAAATTTAATATAAAAGTTTGTATATACATGAGCTAGAAGTCAGTATTTTTTCAATAAAAGTGTTTGGTAAATTAGTCATTAACCCGCAATTGTAAGATATAAAATGACATAAAAGGACATGTCTATATATTTCCAAGAGTTGAACCTAGATGATTTAAAATGATAGGAGATTTCATCAAAGAAAATGATATTTCTTCCTAACATTACTCACTAATTTTCTTCCAACAATATGACAATGACACGTAGAATAATAAATGACAAAGATGAAGTAAGATAGTTAGTGGATTACACTTGTCATTTTTTAATGGTTAGGAGGATGATTTAGGAAGAAAAATTATGAATGATTATCATTACTCTTTCATCAATATTTTAGAAATATTTTACAATTACGTTAATATCCTTGTAATTACGTCAAGCTTTTTTGAAAACTTCAAATTACTCGTATGTATATAAATTTATAATTTAAGTATAACTAAATAACTTTAGTTCCTAAATTACTTTTTTGAATATCAGGTATGCCTATTTTACCCTTCTATCAATCATAATTAAACCCTATCAAAGTTTAAAAACACACCGTGATAATTAATCCTTATGACAATACACTTGATGATAATAACAATCATGAGCAGGTAAACGAAGGTTGTTGAAGGTTGAGGAATTAATGAGGAATGTGGAAAGAAATTGAGTTGGGGGAGGGGGAGTTAGGATCAAATAAGAAGAAAAATTAAAATGAGAAAAATAAGAAGAAAGCACAACCACACATTTTAGATGCACATACAAATATTGATCAATCTCTCCTTAAAAATCTCACTTTAATTTAAAATATGTGGCTATAAATTCTTCTTATTCTTCTTATTTTAATATTTATTCTTACTGGATCCCTTCCCGGGGGAGGGGGAGGGGAAGCGGTATTGATTGTTTAACTTTTTATCTGTTTTATGCTATTGATAATTGAACCAAAGGCCCTTGAATCAAATGTGCATTTTTTTTTCACATAGAACATATTTAATTATTCAATTGTTTATATTATGTGTTAATTAGACGAGTACTCATGAGTAACAAAAAGATTTTATGACAGAAAACAATTATTGTTGGGATATTTTAGTGAAGCGTTTCGTATAACGTAAATTAATCAAAATGTAATTGAAAAAAGTTGTAACATGTGATAATTCAATGCAAATAACAATTTTTAACATGCATCAAAGAGATATAAATACATTTAGTGAAATTGAAAAATGAAATATTAGATTAATTTTGTAATATGGTATCTATTATAGTAGAGTTTGTGGATAAATTTTTAAAAATTCAAAATGCTAGAATTAACTATAAAATACGTCTCTTTTTTTAGAAACTATATTAATAAAAGTCGTCAAAAGTTATCATGCATATTTTTCTAAATTTTTTTTAGGAACATTGTTAAAGCAACTATTTCACTAAGACAATATTGTTTGAATTTTTTTGTGAGAAAGTATATATAAGATTGAAATTTAAGTTTAAAAAAAAGCTATTTTTGAGATTAAACATTACTTATTTTTCAAGTATTTTAAGTTTAAAAAAAAATCGCTTTATATGTAGTAGAGATTGGTTCACTTAGTTAAGTTGATAAATAATTTTGTTCCTGTTTAATATCTTATGAAATTAGATGTTAAAAATCAAAACGAATTCAAACCATAAAAATGATTTAATATGTACCATGAACCTGTTTGATTTTGGGAAGAGGGAAAGAAAGTAATATAACATGTTAATTAGTATTTAGATAATACTTTTGGATATTTATATCATTTAATTATAATCACAATGGTTATTTGGATACATATAGGTATTTTAACTATTTCAAAAGATATTATAAAATTTAAAAGTTTATTAACATAATTACAAAGTTTTTTTAAAGATATAGATGAAATTGGCATCTATGCAAGAACCTTTGTGTTGTTGTAGTATGGTACTATTTCTGAATTATTGTCTAGAGTTAAGTATCACACAATCTTAACTAAATAAAATGGAGAAAAGGTCAAAGTTGACTGTTGAATTTTCAACAATAGTCAAATGTGAGAGAAAATGAATGTTGAAAATTAAAATAATTAAGGAAATGTTGAAAATTAAATGATGAAACTTAATGGCCATTATAGTGGTGGCTTTTTTGAAAATAAAAATAATGAAGCTTGTTCTACAAACTTAATCGTCATTAAAGGAAAAAGAAAATATTGAATAGAATATGAGGTTTTTTTTTTTTTTTTTTTTTTTTTTTTTTAACTGGATACATAGTTCTGTAAATAAAACACGTAACATAGCTATTGTAATTTCATTTATCTCTTCTCTCTATCTTTAAAGTGAGTTTAAACCTAACAACTTTCTCTCTTAACCTAACATAGAAATTAAAAAGGGTCTAAGTTTTTTGTTTTTTTTTTTTTGTTTTTTTTTTTTTTTTTTTTTATTTCATCTATCTCTTCTGTTACATGTAAAAAAATTTGTTTTTGAAAAAAAAAATTGTTTTAGCACATGTTCGAATTTGATTTGAAGCAAAAAAAATTAGAAAAACAATTCTCGATTTTTTTTTCTGAAAACCATTTGTCACATGTGATGAAGAAAAATTCACACGTGACGAAAAATAACTTTATAAAACGTAATAAAAACGGACGAAAGCGTATAAAAACGGATAAAAAACGTACGAAACATATAAAAATTTATATCCCTTTTTATACGTTTTCGTCCATTTTTATATCCGTTTTTATACCCTAAAAATTTAAATCCGTTTTTATACTACGTTTTTAGGGTATAAAAACGGATGAAAACATGTATATGTTTTTAGCGTATTAAAACGGATATAAAAAACGTATAAAATTGGATATATGTTTTTATATATTTTCATACATTTTCGTCTATTTTTATATGTTTTTATACATTTTTTTCAGAAACATTGTATTTAGAAAGTTATTTTTTGTAACATGTGAAAAAAAAATATGGACTTTTTTTCGTCACATGTGAAAAGTGATTTTCAGAAGAAAAAAAATCGAGAATTGTTTTTCTAAATTTTTTGTTTCAAATAAAATTTGAACACGTGCAAAAAAAAGTTTTTTTTTTCAAAAACAAACTTTTTCTGATAAAAAATGTTTACATGTGACAAAAAAGAAGCCGAAAAAAATGCACGTGACAAAAAAAATTCAAAAAAATATTAAAAACAAAACGGACGAAAAAAAATTTCAAAAAAAATCGAAAAATAATTAAATTATAAACGGCCGTTAGTGTAAAGGATGGGCGCTGCAATGATCGTTAGCCAAAAGGGCTAACGTGTAACTGCTAACGAAATTCACTTAACGCCGGTTAAAATGGAGGATCAAAAGTGGACGTAACAGTGCAAAATACGGACAATTTTTGCACTTAATGAACCACAATGACGATACGTACAATTTGGCCGAACCACAAGGACGATTTTTGCAATTTAATCTAATACCTGCTACTAAATCGTCATATACTAATCCAAAAGATACCACAACACATTATATTCAGTTATTTTGTCTCCATTGCCTTTCATAGTTTCATCTTTCACAGATTTGTATATTAAGGCAATAACAAAAATTACTTTTAACCTCACGACATTAGAAACAAAATGGATATTAGTCTTATTTTTCATATTACTATTAAAATTCACAAATGAAGAGCATCCTCATATGAGTAGATTGGCCTAGGATTCACGTGATCTGGCACAAATTAGTACATGTGCACAATAAAGGTCTCACGTTATTTCAAGAAAACGCTACAATAAAAGCACATCAACAAAATTGTTCACTCACAAAATAAAAGCGTCTCACAAAATTTGTTCACCGAATACAAATTACCACCTGTTACATCGCGTGTAATAGAGTATATATGTCGTCGCTACTAGGTGCGAGCTTTACTTTACCACAATTGTTATTTGAGCCTTACAATGAAAAGAACACACAAAAATATCGTTCTATCTAAAATTTGCAACATAAAACTGTTATCTCTAAGTCTTGAAACAAGGATAAAAGAACACGCAAAGTAATTGATCTAACCGGAATTTGTCGAAGACTATATACCGCTGCCGCTAGGGGCGGGTACTCGTCTAGTTTAATAAAATGTGAGAACAATACACTTTTCAATCAATCAATGAGAAAAGTTCAATACAGAACAAATCTAATCTAAAGAATAAACCGCTCAATCTGAGCCATTGATCTATCTTTCATCCTACTGTCCTTATTAAACATCTGTATTCAATTTGTACTAACACAAGGGCAATTTTGTAACTGTATAATTCCAGCTAACATCCCAGACCACTCACTCTCATTCTTAGATAATCATTTACACACACACACACACACTCATTTCTCTCTCTCACCATACATTCATCTCCCAATAATAACCAAATATTTATTAAATACTTTGATTTTTTAGGGTTTGGTGACGGGGATTCTTCGGAGAATCCATAGATCTACAATGCGTCATCGATGACATGGCGGTGGTATCGTAACAGTGACTCGCCGGAAAATGAGGTGTGATTGTTTGATTCGTCGGAGACTTGTTTTACACGTGGCGGTAGAACGTAAGTTCGAGACTTCTTCTAGGGATGATAGAAGCTCGTCCTTGCTGTAAAAGATTGTTGTTGCTATTGAAAGTAATTTCCGGCGTGCATTGTGTCGTTGGTGGTTGTAGATTGCAAGTACTCTTCTTTACTAAGAAGACGACGTACAGTAAGAGATAGATTGTAAGGAGTGGACAAAAAAAGTTACACGTCCTCATATAATACACTATTTAATAGACTAGTGAGATGTTCCCCATATAATACGCTATTTCTAGAGAGTAGTTATTTATTTATCTTTTATGTACGAATGGACTAGTGAACATTTAAATATTTAACTCATATTGATTCATATAAAAATTACTAGTGTTTCTACAAAAAGTTAATAAAAAATGTTTGATAATCTGTCAAATATACTAGTGTTAACTTAAGCTAATTATTGTTTCCCCAAACATAAACAGTATTTTTTTTACCTCAAATCACATGTGATTTACCACAAATCACATGTGATTTTACATTTAAATTATTTTTGAAAGTGAATCACATGTGATTTACTCATTCTTAAATTAAAACTGAATCACACGTAATTTACATTTTTCATAACAGAGCAAAAAAATAAATAACAGAATCACACGTGATTTCAGGAATTTGTTTTATTAAATGAAGGAATAAGTTGATTTGAAAATAAAGATCACATCTGATTTATTACTTTAAAGATCGAATGTGACTTGAAATCCCATGATTCTTTTGTGGACACACATGCTGATTCTTTTGATCATCTTGTGATTTTTGGTGATCACTCATGATTTTTAAAATAACAAATCACATTTGATTTTTTTATGATCACGCTATTTGTTTTCATAATTTTAAAATTTGAATAAAAAGCTTGTTTAAAAAGCAAAAAGTTGCATATCTATAGAAAGATGCTTTTTTCATCGATTGTGATTTTTCAGCTTGATTTACCGTCATAAGATACGTTGCTTTAAAAAATGGAGAGTGCGTGGTTTTATATAATTACATTTCTACCCTTCATTTATTAATTTTCGCTTATCATCCTCCATCAATTAAAAGCAATATTTAACTGTCGAGATTCACGATTTCATTTCTTTTCGATTAGATATGTTTTCTATTGATCTCACCTCATCAATCAATATATTATTTGTTGATTTAATATAGATGCGTGATTCAAAATTTTGTAACCAATTTAAGTGTAAATTCATTGATCCTATAATATAAATCTAAATTTTTGCTTGTATATAAGATTATGCAAGCAATATTAATCAAATGTTAAATTTTTAAAACTCTGTATCGAATTGTTTCAAATTAAGTAAATAAGATGTTACATTTTTTAAACTATGATTCAAATTGTTTCAAATTAAGTAAATAAATATTTTAACCATAAAAAATGATTCAAAGTTACAAATCGTGTATTTTTATTATTTCTCACTAAAACCATATGTATCATTTGTATAGAAAAAAAAAACACAAGTGTCCTTTTCAAATAAAATTAGAGTAAATTACATCGTTTATCCTTGTGGCCAGATTGATCGCAATTCTATAGTCTTTGACCCAAAAATGCCTCATCGACCTTATGGCAACATTTTCTATCATAGTTTCACTCTAACGGTAATTAATAACGCTTCGAAAAAGCCCACACGTGAGAGTATTTTGGTCATTTTACCCTTCACATCATCTTTCTCCTTTTACTTTATCTTTATTTTCATCTCATAACACTCACTTTAATGATGTGCAATGGATAACATATTGGTTTAAGAATATCTTTTTCCTGTTTTTGTTTTTATTAAAGAAGATAGTGAACGTGGTGGGATTTTTTCTTACTAGTTATGAAAAGAGGGGTTTTGTTTTTGTTAGATACACTTTAGTACTTTAGTAATGGGTAAAGATTAACACTGTGTTCTAGAGTGGAGTAAAAAGAAAGTAAAAGAGGAAAAAGTTTACAATGCTCTGTGGTTGGATCGAAGCTTTCTAAATTGTATATAGGGAGGAAAGAGAAGGAAATGAAAGTTGAATTCTTTTACTTTACTTTATTTACTTACATTTCATCCTTTTACTTCACTCTAGAACATACCAAAATGGTAAGAAAAGGCATAAGATGAAAAATGAGAAATAACTATAACAGATATTTCAAATGCATCGACTTAATTAGATGCATCTCTATTCATTTAGATGATCATAAATTAGTTTCAAAAGGGATTTTGAAGTGAAAACGATGCAAAGTAATACTATCAATAAATTTAACCGGCAGAGTACGAAAAATACACAGGATTCGTCTAACTTGATAAAATGCATTTAATATATGTATATTGATAACATCAAATAGTCCTGAATATTAAGTGTCAATTTCTCCGATAATGCCTGCTATTTATATCATTTATATTGATTTTTTTTGTTTTCCATTGTTTTCCACTTTCGTAAATTACACATTCGAGCTAAAGAGACGCGGAAATGGAAACATTACTAAAGATTTATCACAAGATGTTATTCTCAAGTTTAACTCATCTCTCACATTACGCCGTGAACTATCAATGCAACCCAAGTCCAACTTATCAAGAGGGCTTCGCTAATCCTTCCTTAAAGGTTACGACGCGAACCCCATTAGGTCAAAAGAGGTTCCACGCCACGATACTTTCTACCAGAATTCATCGCATCACTTACGACGTGAATCGAAGTTTATTGAAGACTACGCGAACCACTTAGGTTACGCCGTGAATCAGCATCTAATGCATTTACAGAGAATAGAAGGTTACGGCGCACCTCTATTGGTTACTGAACCTGCACTGCCTATAAATACCCTACCTAATTCCGATTTCAAAGCATCCCATTCCACACACAACACTGAGAACGTGGAAAAGCTCAAGGAAGGCTGGGGAAGCATACCGTCGTCAAGGAAGTCATACCCATTACGATAAGTTTAGCTTATTACTTTTACTTTCAATTCATATGTATTTCGGCCTTTGAATATTGAATTGATTTGATGATTAATATGAGCGATTAAGCACCTTTTGGTGCTAGCCTAGTTATGATTCCTTAATTGTTTTGTTGCGCTTACCTTTACTTCCTCGCATAATTATTTCAGTGTAATGCATGCATAGTTCTTTGGTAGTCACCTTGGTTCGGTAGAGTTTTGAATGGCGATAGAGGCCAATTGCCTAGGAGATATGACCAACTCAATTCTAGTGAGCGGACCGAGACAGAAGGGTAAGATATGACCAATCGACATCTTTCTACTGTGCGATTCACCAACGTCACCTATCGCTTCGATGAACTTAAGAATCGGGGGTAGTGTCTGTTCCCAACGCCGGGCACTCACTATTTAGAATCTAGCATGTAGCGTACTTAATGACTCGGGCTTAGGGACCGTGAAACAACAAGACTTATGACGGCACCATTTTCCCCGTATGGGCATCTTTGCCGATAGGTTAGGCTTAATCAATTCAAATGCTGTCCTCTCTCATTTGACCCCACCAAGTAATTGGAAGTAGTAGATGTAGACATAACTTAGCTAGAGGATTAACTAGGTTAGCAACACTATTCCTCTATTGATTTCCATTCACACATTTATTTGCTTTTATTTCATTTTCAGATTAGTAGTTTATATAATTAAAACCCTATCAAACCATTAATATTCTGTGACAATTAGACTTAGTAATTATCCTACACACATAGCTCTTGGGACGATCTCGCTTTACCATTTTACTACACACGACCGTACCGTATAACAGCCTATTATGCATTAGATAGACCATAGGTATAGCGAGACACTATAAATATTAAGACCCTACAAGAAACCTCGTGATCAAGTTTTTTGCCACCGGGAGCTATTTTAGGATTTCATATTAAGTCTGCTTTTAATTTTCTTTTGATAATGTCAGATACAAGACTCGCAGCTCTAGGCCTTTCTCTCTACCCCATTTGTTGACCCAGAAGCAATTTCGAAAAGAGGATCTATTCTCCTGTTCCTATTCACAACATCTTCTCATTTTACTAATCGGACAACGGACATGTAACCAGAGGTCATCAATAATATCAATGACCTAACCATGGAGCAAGATTTGGACCGACCAAACGATAATCGGCAACTAAGCTTCACTAAGGATTCTCCTACCTAAAAATACTCCATCCTGCATCATATTATTCGAGAGTTACATGAGCTTAAGTTTTCGAGACTGATGAGAACGCTCAGATCACGTAGATGAAGTTCTCCACTTATCTTCTCTTTCAACGCCGTGGGTACTCCAAGTTATTTAGTCACCGTAAGGATTTTTCCACACTCACCGAACAAAGAAAAAGATGGTATAACAAACTTCCTAGCGAAAGTAAAGAAGTATGGGGAAAACTAAGAAAGGAGTTCGCCCGCAATTTTGCCCTCCTTAAAATGGCTAGGCTTCTGAAAATCTACCAATCCATGCAGAGAAGAAACGTGCATCAAGCATGGGAAAGATTTAATGAGCTTCTCTATCGATGCCCTACTCATGATTTAAACAAACATCAGATCGTATACGCCTTCTATCGGGGATTAATGTGCAAAACACGAGAACTCCTTGATTCACTAAGACCTATTCCTAGCATGACTCCCCATCATGCCTTGGAATGTATTTAGCGGATTTCAACATTGCCAAGTGGCACATGGATTCAGGATACGGACCGAGAGATAACTTCGATCATAAGGTAATGAAGACAATAACTAAGCAAGAATACAATTACGGGAAATTTTCAAAAACGAAGGTTGGAAAGAGAGGTCAAGCATGTAGGGTTGAGAAAGTTAAAACCAGATTGAGACCAATACCGGGAAAAATCTTGAGAAAAAAGATTCTTGACCACATCGAATCAGAGAGCATAGGATAGAAAGATGATGAAAGCATTCGTGGATAATACAATTTCTCTATTAAATTACCGATAGGATAAAAAAGATTAGAGAAAAGTGTTAGTTCATGTTCAAGCCATCTCGACATCAGTAACGAGGTAGAAGTTGTCCACACTGCTGAAACTATCCTCAAGAACCTTTTACCTTTTCGTAAAGGTTAAGAGACGACAAAGATGTAGAAACAATCACTTGGACCAAACGCCGTAAACCCTCCTACTAATGATTCCGATAATACTAATCGCCATGATACTACGCAGAATTAAGTTATGATGAGACTATTCACTTCAACGAAAGATGCTCCCGGTTTTGAGGAACGAAGCTATCACAAAAGGAAAAACATCCGTGATGTTTTACTCTCCTGCCAACACGAGCCTTAACATGTGTAACGCCATGGAAGATCTTGGAGCTAGTATTAGCATAATGCCTCGTTCGATGTTTTACAGATGGGAATTGGGCGCTTAAAACCACCAAGATGAAATTGAAATGGCCGATCGATCAATGCAATCGCCATTAGGAATTGTTGAAAATGTATTAGTGAAGATTAAGAGATTCCTTTTCCCAAGAGATTTTGTGATTCTTGATATCCCGAAGACAACAGATACCCGCCATTTTAGGAAGACCCATGCTTGCTATCGCCACACTAAAGTGGATGTCTTTACGAAAATCGACTCGAAGCTAATGTGAGATCGCCACATTCTGACCTAATGAACATTTTTACACTGTAGGCGTGTGTCAATTGACCTAGTGGGGAATTTTGGTGAAGCCCTTGAAAAGTTTCTAGCCAATCTCCTGGACTCGGAGAAGTTGACGACTCGGAAGGATTTTGATTTGAATTTTGAGGAAGAAGATAACTTAGGTTAAGTGTCAAGATCTCTCTAGGATGTCGAGATAACCCATTCGCAAGATAACTCAAAAACATTCTTGCAATCGACCAACCACATTTTAATGATAATACCAATCCATCATAGGAATCCTCACTATCCGAAAATCTATCGCAAAATCGGGTTCATTGACTTTCACCCATTTATCGCATTACAAATTAATATATCTCTAAGGAATGCTACAACCAGCTTATGGAAAAGGAGCTTGATTACAAAGGAAACAACTTCCTCGGGATAGCAACAAACATACGAAGTTTTGTTGGAACACACTCATTTCTAGTCGACTTTGTGGTTTGATGATGTTAGCTAATCTGCGGGCGAGTAGGTACTGACCGGTAATTTTCTAAAAACCCTTTAAAGAAATATTTGGGCTTGATAAAAACGAGAAAGAAGGACTGGTTTGGTTAAAGATTGCGCTATGATAAAACCGCTTTCAAAATGCCAAGGACTGGAATTTTTTAAAAATGGACTAAAAAACAGTTAAGTTATGCTAGACCGTTGCTTGGTATTAGTGATGAAGATAAGGCTAAAGGTTTTGATCACCCTTACCAAAAGATCAATTTTTTTTATTTAGGGTGTTTAGAACTTGGGAATGGATACAAACGGGATGAGAATTTGATCACCGCTTCAACATGAGATTGCCCAAATCCACTTAGATGACGGATACCGGTAAGCTTCCACGCCAAGAGTCTAACTTAAAGACTCAGAAATAAAGAAAAGTGCTCTTCTGAGACAACCCAATTATCCATTTCTTCAAGCTTATTTCATTTATGTTGGGTTTGTGTTTTCTAACCATTTTGCAGTGAGAAAGGAAGTAATTATCACGTAGCCACGATTCAACAGAAGTTACCTCATCTTTGTGATTACGCCATAACCAACATTTTAGCTGCAGAATTTTGACGATACCAATCACGGAGTAATACCATCTCGGTGGTTACGCCTAACTATTCGCTTCACAACTCATACCAGTTTTGCCAAGCATAGAATCCTTCTAGGAGTTACATTTAACTCTCCTCTTTAATTCTTTCATTTTAAAACACAGAAGAATCTTGTATTAGTTTTTTAAATGAACTTTTGTGGTGTGTTCCCCGAAACCCTCAATGAGACTTCACTCGCCTACTTGGGACACCATGTGGTTTAGGCTTGCTGTTCGCTAAATGCAACCAAGGATTCCATTTAAAGCTGAAGTTAGGTTTGTTTTTCATTTTATTTTTTCTTTTTTAGAATTATGCTTGTTTTGCATTGTGATTGTGGATTGAAGTTTGTTCATGACGCTTTAAAACGTAAGGCACGATCCTTTCTCATGGCCTTCTTCTTTTGGAGCAAATTTCAGTGAAGTTCTCTTCTAATTCTACCTTTTCTCACCTTTATTTTAATGCCTAGTATAAAAGCTGACTTTGTACAATTCAAGTGGGGGGACGGAGTAGAATTATCTCTTGAACTTTATTTCACCTTCGTTTTTCTAGTTTATTTTGAAAAATTATGCCATTTTTAAAATTTTGACATGTTTTTCCTCACCTAACTAGATTAGACCTTAGCCGAGCACATACAACCCTTGACATTACATGGTGAGATTAGCCTTATCCGCTTCCAATATTTTACCCCAAATCCACCAAATTATGAGTGTGTAGGTAGCTTGTAAACTTTAGAACTTGGCCTTTGCATCATTTCGAGACCATAGACGAGGTATGTTGAGTTAGCTCGATGTATTTGGACTTTCACTTAGAAGGCAATATTATAGATTATCACCAAACAAAATTTACCATTGTGAGTCTATCGATTAGTCACCTCGACTTTCGACCCTCATGTGAAACCCTTTTGTTGCACTCACCTTTAGTGCAAGATACCCCTAGATACACCCTTCGGAGCCATTCCTTTCATTTTGTCAACCCAATATATTGTTTCGTTACACCCTTACACCTTAGCCTACCTTGTAGTCTTTATTTGTAATTGGGAAGTCATCATTTGCCTAAGTTCAAGGTTCGAGTGGAAAGGTTTGAAAATCACGCTTTCAACGACAACAATTATGAATATCATTGAAGACCCCCCGAATTTCCATTGTTCATCTCAAGTGGGGGGATGTTATGTTATTATGTTATGTTCAAAAAAAAATAATAATAAATGATTGGTTTATGTAAAGTGTGATATTATAAGCACTATAGTATGAGCTTTATTGTTTAGTATCGAGGAGGCCACCTCGGTCACATTAGAAGATTGGAGTTGGAGTTATACCAACTGAAGAAGAAGAGGTAGTGTGCCCATCACGACGTCCTCTAATGACACATCTACCTTGCATTTCATGATCCGGTCTCTAGACTTCTAAGCTTGAACTTTGGGCAGCACGGTAGCATGGCGAACTTAGTTATAGATATAGACTACCTGCTTGTTTTCATTTTACACCAATTATATATCCCATGTCTTATCCTACCCTTTAGTCATGAAGCATGTCTAGGTGATGCAACGAGCAATCTTTGGTGTCTTGGCCATGGATTTGGTCATGTATCATTGATTTTGTCCACTTCGCCGTGACATGTTAGTAATGACGAGTCACCCCTTAACCTTTATCGTGTCTACCCATATTGCCTTCGAGAATTGTTTAGCCCTTAACTCTAGTGGTGGAGATTTGTGTAATCTCCAAGCTTATGATAGAATACATGTTATGACTGTGCGATTGAGTGATCACCCCGAAATTGACACTTAGAATAGTTGAGAGATTGTTTGTTCCCTTCGTGAGGTGTTCGACTTTGTTTTATTCTAGCATAAGGGATTTTTAAACTCATATTTTCCAGGTTTTGGGAAATATCTTTTTAGTAATCTATCTAATAAGATCTATTTGAGGGCAAGTAGAGTTCAAGTGGGGGGATATTTGATAACATCAAATAGTCCTGAATATTAAGTGTCAATTTCCGCCGATAATGCTCGTTATTTATATCATTTATATGGATTTACGCTTGTTTTACATTGTTTTCCACTTTCAGGTAAATTACGAGTATTGGAGCTAAAGAGACGCGGAAATGGAAACATTACTAAAGATTTATCACAAGATGCTTATTCTGGAAGAAGTTACGGCAACTCATCTCTCTCACATTACGCCGTAACTATTGTGTGACCTGTAAGTCCAACTTATCAAGAGGTTACGGCGTAACTCTTCCCAAAGGTTACGACGTAACCCCATTAGGTCAAAAGAAGTTCCACGCCGCTGATACTTACGCCGAAACTACTGCATCACTTACGACGTAACCGAGTTTATTGAAGACTACGGCGTAACCACTTATTAGGTTAACTAGCGTGATCTAGTGCATTTACGGAGAAATAGAAGGTTACGGTAACTCCTCTATTGGTTACGCCAAACCCGACCTGGCCTATAAATACCCCACGAATTCCAAAGATTTCAAAGCATCCCATTCCACACACAACACTCTGAAAACATGGGAAAAAGCTCAAGGAAGGTCTAGGGAAGCATACGAAGCTGTTTCCAAGGGAGAAGTCACACCATTACAATAAGCTTTAGCGTTTATTATTTCTTTTACTTTCAATTCATGTATTTCGTACCTTTGAATATTGAATTGATTTGCATGATTAATATGAGTGGCTAAGCACCCTTTGGTGCTAGCCTAGTTATGATTCCTTAATTGTTTTGTTTGCGTTTACATTTACTTCCGTACAATTATTTCTAAGTGTATGCATGCATAGTTCTTTAGTAGTCACCCTTGAATCGGTAGTTTTGAATGGCGATAGAGGCCAATTGCCTAGGAGATATGACCAATTGACCCTAGGTGAGCGGACTGAGACAGGAAGGGTAAGATATGACCAACTGACGACCCTTTCTACTTGTGCGATTTGACCAACTGATCACCTATCGTTTGGATGAACTTAAGAATTGGGGGTGTAGTGTCTAAGTTCCTAACGGCTGGGCACTCACTATTTAGAATCTAGCATGTAGCGGTACTTAATGACTCGGCCTAGGGGACCAGGAACAACAGGACTTATGATGGTGCGCCTCCTGTGGTGGCATCTTTGCTGATAGGTTAGGGCGAATTGACCAAATGCTGTCCTCTCGAATTTGACCTCACCTGAAGTAATTGGAAGTAGGTAGACATAGACATAACTAGCTAGGAGGATTAGCTAAGTTAGCACCACTATTCCTCTATTGATTTCCCTTCACACATTTATTTGCTTTTATTTCATTTTCTGCATTAGTAATGTAAGGAGTTTATAATACCTTCAACTTAAATATATTCTCTCTACAACCAATGGAGCATTAGTCCAATGGTTGGAGCACTTGTACCTGAGTCAATAGACCCAGGTTCAAGTCCCATCCTTGGCATTTGCTTCATATAGGTACTCACCTTCGCAAAACCTATGGACACACTGGAAAGACTTTGTGGAATAAGAGCTCAGGGGTCCGAGTCTTGGCTCGTGCTCACTCCAGTTGGTGCCCCACTAGGCCAGGAGAGTTGCTGGAGCTATTCCTTATGGGGTGGACAATGGATGGTGCCAAAAGGCACCCGGAGTCAGGGTGTTCCTGCCAATCTACACCTTTTGTGGAAATATATTTTCTACAACTTCACAACTACCCACCCACCTCATCCCATCCACTTATTCTCTTTCATCCTATATTTTAAGGGTCCGTTTGGTATAGGGGTGCGGGAATAAGGGTATGAGTTTGAAACAATTTGTGTTTATTTGGTTGAGTGATTTTGCTAAACCATTCCCGTGGGCCCTACAGATGATACCTATAGATCCATACCACTTAAACTTGGTGGATTTTACCAAACCATTCTCATGGGCCTTATTAATTTCACTCACCCCACTCTTTTAATTCATATTTATAAAAAAAATATTCAAACCCAATTATATAAACCAAACAATATTTTTCCAACTATCAAACTCATTTTCATACCACCATATTATCATACCAATATCTATTGTGATTCCTATAAGCAAACCAAACGGACCCTAAATCTGTTTAGAAAAGTTGTTCCAACACAAAAGCAAATCCAAATCCTAGAAAGCTGGATACTAAACAACACATAGTTGGATACTAAATCTGTTTAGAAAAGTTGTTCCAACACATAATAGCATTTTTGCTCCTTGTGGTATGGCCAAATTGCAGGTTTGGTCTCTAAAACTTTAAAAGTGCAATGATAGTCCTCATTTTAAAGTTTGGTCCATGAATAAAGTGAAATGACTAAAATACCTTTTGTCTTATTCATAGAAGACAAGGGTAATTTGGTCATTTCACACCGATTAGGGACCAAAAATGCAATCCAAACTTCAAAATGAGGACTATCATTGCACTTTCAAAGTTTTAGGGACCAAATATGCAATTGGGCCATACCACAGGGACCAAAATGCAATTAACTCTAAATCATAACACGGGATTTTACAAATCGGAAAAGTTACATATTGTAATGGTAAGAACACAGGATTTACAGGAAAAAATGAGGTGCAAATGCAAAATAATTACATATATTTCAGTTTTGTTAAACGGAAAAATGAGGTCCAAACCCCCATTTTTTTAAAGTTGACCTCCTCAAGAATTTTGAGGTTAGTGAAGGACTGCAGGAATTTTCCAGAAAATGAAGGCGAGGACAAATCAATCTTTCGGAGAGATACCATGCGCGAAAAGTCAGGATTTTATCAGCAATGTTGAGTTCTTGTATTAACAATATTGATTTCTTCAAGTAAAGAGCAATGCGTTATGCTATGACGCAAGTTGCCATGGATTTTATTATTGTTGGCAAGGCTTAGGGATTTCGGTTTTGGAATATGAGAACTTATGTTGTACGAAATATGACTAGATAAATTAGAATCTGAAAGACTGATTTTCACCAAATTTCCCTTTTCATCACAGCCTATTCTAGCGTCATTGCATTGATTCTAAAACTTGGCTCATAATCTGCTAGTGATCGAAAGTAGAATATTAGTGGTGGGTGCCGGAACAAGGGTGTGGTTAGCAACCGAGGGTGGTGAGCAGTTGAGCAAGAGGATTTGTGAAAGGTGGTGGTGCAGATGGAGTGGTGGTTAGCGGTGGTGATGAAGTGGGTTTAATAATATTAAATTGAGGGTATTATAGACCTTTTACATTACTAATAATAAGATGAAATATCAAATCGTAAGTATTTTTATTATAAGAAAATGGACACGTGTCAAGATTTGGGTGGAGTTATGGAGTTGAGCATGATCATTTTGAGAAGAGCCTTAAAAAATGACCAAGTTGGAAAAAAAAAAAGATTTTGTACATTTTTTTTTAAAAAACATTAGCATATTTGGTTTTCAAGTGTTTTTTAAGATGGAGATATGGAAGAAGATGAAAGTGACTAAGAGAGTGTTTTGAGATGAAGATAAAAGATAAGATAAAACGAGGAAGATGATGTGAAGGGTAAAATGACCAAAATACCCTCACTTGTGGGCATTTAACGAGCCTTAATGACGTCTGTTAGAGGGAGGTACCAACGGCCGAAAACTTTTGCCACTTAAGGTCAGATGATACATTTTTTTTCAGTCAAAAGACTATTAGCTACGGTCAACACAAACCACAAAGACGAACGATGTAATTTACTCATAAAATTTTGATATTGAACTAATTTATTTACTCACAGTAGAGCAACCAAATTAGATAAAGAAAGTCAAGATCAAGCCAAAATTTGGTAAAAAGAAATGATATTGAACTAATTAAATGGCTCAGTGTCACAATGGAGAAGCCAAATTAGATAAATAAAGTCAAGATGAAGCCAAAATTTGGTCAAAAAATTGAACGAATCTGGATTGACACTTTTAATGAGGGGGCGTGATATTTGGGACCTCTTATAGGGAAGCGTTTTTTATTATTGCATGCATCAAAAGATTGTACGGTATGCATCGCGCTGTTGTACTGTGTGTTTCGCAGTGTTGTACGGTTGATCATAAAAAAGGTTTGAATAACATCCCTTTTATGAGTAGAAAAAAAAACATAGAAGTACTCGTGAGCTTTTTTCCTCGTTGGCCAATACAATTCACTATTAATCTGTTTAAGTGTTAAATAAATAAATAAAAAATCTTTTGTCTTTATCACGAGATTTTAAACCAATTACTAAAAAGGGTAAATAGTATGACAATAGATTATGCAAAAATGTGTTCAGAATTTCACCGTCAAATATGGTTTGCAACTTGTAAGATCGTTAATGATAAAGCTTCAACGATCATAAATACGATCCTACTATATAGTTTTGTAGTATTAATTTGTATTAGACATAATATCTAATTTATATGGCCTCTTATATTGACATTATCAAATTTAATGTGGTTGTTTGACAAAGTAGCTAGTTTGATTATTGTGGTGTTTGTTTCTAGTCATATAGCCACGTTTTATCGTTTGAGTTACAAAAGAATTAAAAAAGAAGGGACATAACATATACGGACATAGTATTTTTTATTTTTTTTATTTTTTATTTTTTTATTTTTTTTAACAAAATCACTTAATATATCTTTAATGGCTTATAAATTTGAACCGTTAAGAGCTTTTAATAATTAAGAGTGTTTTTTTTTCTCTCGTTTAGACGCGTTAAGAGGGTTTAAACCTCTCGCTCAACAAGACTTTGAAGAGGATTTTACTACCTCTTAATAATATATAAACTAGGTTTTTTTTTGCTCTAATCATTTAGACGCTTAAAAATATAAACAACATTATTTGATTCACATTCAGAGTTTTCTGCCACAGATTCAGTTTCAGATTTACTAATGATTCACATTCAGAGCTTCTTAACAAACAAACAACACCGTCTCGGTTTGTATTTCTTTTGTGTTTTCCTTTCACTTGCATGGTTAAGATCTTTATAAAAGGGTTTACCCTTTCTAAAATAAATCTAAAATTAAAGTAAAGAGAACACGACATACTGATTAACAATCACCAAAAAACTAGTTTTGTAAAAAAATATGAAATTATTTTTCACAACAAAAGGATAAAAAAATTTATAAATTTTGATTAAAAAATATTTTTTTTCTTTTTGTGATAAAATATACGTAAAATTTAATAATTATTAATTTAGTTTTCATCGATTTTAATTTGTGTCCTTTTCCTTTACTCATAACATAAGAAAAAAGAAGCTTCTAACCAAAAAAAGAAAAAAGAAAAAAGTTTGTACAATTTAGGATCATGTTGCATTGACCAAATATTCAGAAAGACACGGGATCTAGTGTATCCCCCAGCTATGCAATCCTGAAATTGGGACCGCGATGTTACTCCTACAACTTGTACTAATTCTTTTTCATTCCATTCCGTTACTTTAGAGCTCCGGGTACGGTGTGCCATGGCTCAAGCCATTTATTGCGCTACCACCTTATGGCGGAGAACCTACACCGGGTGATGGTAGTGTTGGCGCCGTGGCCACCAGCTCACGCCGAGCAATATATTTTTTTTTTTTTTTTTTTGGGTTTGTTTCTTTTTTGTTTGGGTTTGTGTGGTGTGTTTGGGATTGTGATGTGTGTTTGTGTTTGTGATGTGGTTATTATTTTTTATTTTTTATTTTGTTTTGCAGATGGGGCTAGAGGAAGAAGAAAGATAAGTATTTTATTTGCAGGTGTGCGCTAGGAAGAAAGAAATGTGTGGCTAGAGTGGTAGCGTTTTTAGGTTTGGTACTTTAGTTTAGTTGTGTTAATTTGTTGGGCTCGTGAACTTTTGGACTGGACATAAAACAAACATTTTGGGCTGCTACATTTATACCGAAATCTAAATATAATTGGTTTTTAAGTTTCTTTTTAGTACACAACAAAGAGCTAAAATTGTTTTATTTACAAAAGTGTAAAAAAAAAAGTAAAAAAAATTATGCACAATGGCACCCGGAACTCATGCTATATGCAGGGAGGGATTTGCAGTGCGCTGGTAGCCAAAACTGAAGCCATAGAAAAAAAGTGCTGATGTGGCACCACTTTTTCCCATGGCACCACCTACGGCACAAGACTATACCTAGCGCTCTTAGGATATCTGATAATCTCGGTCATTGCCCATTCTATCGATGCTATTGTAGTTTCGATTCCTTCAATCATAACGTACTGGTTTATAAATCAAATAAAGTTTAGTTAACCAAATTGTCACCAAAATTGGTGGTTTTGTTTAGAATGAATGTGAATTATAAAATACTAAGAATTAATACCTTCTTAAAAAAAAAAAAAAAAAAAAAAAAAAAAAAAAAAAACTTATAGAAGAGGAGGTGATACTCACACCACGTTTGATTGATGCACTATTATCGCATACAGTATTGTATGATAAATAATGCATAAATAAATGCTGCATGAATCAAAAAATGTGGTGTGAGTATCAATTCCCTTATAGAAGACTTGCATCTAGATATAGTCATACAGATCAATAAAATCACTCAAAGTCATCATTTTTTTTTAATTTTGTTGAGAAAAGTTCAAAATATATCCTTATGGTTTGTCTCATGTCTCACTTTACATCATTTTACTTCTTTTTGGCACAAAACCATCCCCCCGTTAGTAAAATTGACCACCATACATCCCTTCATTAATAAAGTTAGCAAACATACACCAATAAGGACTAACGATGCAAATTATTTTTCCGTTATCTCCTAACGTAAGTTAAAATATTTGCATCGTTGGTCCCAAGGACTAACGGTGCTATGTTTTTTTTTGAAGGGACTAACGATGCACCTCCACCCACCACCACCCCTTTGCCACCACCGCCACCACCACTACTCGTTGATGGTGTTGGTGGTGGTAGGTGGTGGTGGTGGGTGGTGGCGTTGCAACGTTAGTCCCTTCAAAAATAAAACATAGCACCGTTAGTCTTCGGGACCAACGATGCAAGTATTTTAAGTTACGTTAGGAGATAACGGAGAAATAATTTGCATCGTTAGTCTTTATTGGTGTATGGTGGCTAAATTTATTTACGGATGGATGTATGACCAACTTTACTAACGGAAAGATGATTTTGTGCCAAAAAAAAGTAAGAGGATGTAAAGCGAGACACCGGACAAACTACATAGATGTATTTTGGACTTTTTTTATAAAAAAAAAAAAAATTCGCTTAGTTTTGCATTATCTTATTTGCAATGTTTAAAAACATTGTAATTTTATAAAAGGACTCATTAGAAATGAAGTAAACAAAGATTCAAAACTTTCTTTAGAATTATACTTCTTCAGAAGTTAAATATATATTTTCTGAAAAAATTAATATAATGGGCCAAAGTCTATATTAGTCACGAATTGGCTCCCGCCGCGTTGCGTTGAAGGTTTTCAGTGCAGGTTCGCAATATAGATTTGCACTTCAAATCCACACTTTATTCATAAGTTTCATATAATGAGTACATATCCTAGAAACCGTTTTTTAATTGCTGCTTTAAAGTGTTTGTATAAGTCGACTGCGTATGATCCTTAATACATAATTTGAATGTCATTGAACTTAATATATTAAGTGAAAAATAAAGTATTTCCACATGATCCAAGTATATAACTAGCAGGTTGACCCGCGCGTTGCTGCGGGGAACGTTTTTATTGTAAAGTGAAACGGTAACAACAATCAATTTGCGATTACACTTGTTGAGGAATACAAAGTCTCGAACAACTTAAACAATGTCAAACTGTATTCTATAAACATTTACAAAGTATTATCATGTAGCAATGTTCCTTTGATTTATAAGAAGTTGTGTTTACAAAACTTGACTGTTTAATCGACTATAACAATTCTATTTTAAGATTAAATCTAAACTTACTTGACTGTAGTGAAAAGCAGCTTAACTATCTTGAATCATCTGATCAATACTCAAGTACCCAACCTGATCGAGCCTCTTTTGACTCCTACTCTTTAATTCCAAACACATTATCTTCTTAAATTCACAACAATCGATGGTATTGCGGGCGTGTGTGTGTAAAACGATTTCAGCCGTTCCTCGTACCAAAACAATGTGCCCCAAACGTAACAATTTCCTAGATACGTATACTCTAACAGATGGCCTGTACATTTATGTAAGAATAGAAGACATATAAGTGAAAAAGGATAGTGCAAACAGCGGGTAATAAATGTCACTGAAAATAATTAATAAAGTTACCTCGAGTCGGCAAAGGGGATGGCCTGTTATTTTCACGTGTAGTATTGCATTCATTTGTGTGCGCATTGAAGTGGCTGCAATAACAACTTCAATCTTAAGAATGCCATACGGGAATCGAAAATTTCAGCAAATGTGATTGAAGATACATAATGAAATTACCACGTTGTCGTGAACCTGGAGGCCTGCTATTTTCATGTAATGTGGATTTACTTGTTTGTCGTTGCATAAGCACACCTAATATGATAACATTTAGAAAATCATTGATGTCATAGGCGCATAATGGTAACCGAAACTTGAGCGTAATTTACCTGTTGTTAATGATTTGGAAAAAATGCGACCCGCTGGTTGTGACTGTTTGGGTATGCTTGAAATTGTGCTAATATTTTGCAGCGATTCAAATCGATTGGGTTCCCACTCCAGCTCTGAGTTAACTATTTCAGAGCTATATCCCTTTCTTTCTCCCAACGCCGTTTAGCCGGGTCTAATTTTCCTCTCACCCGGAAGGTGGCTAACTCCTTGGTCTTACGTTAGATAATTCCCTATAAATCTCTGTGCCAAACACCCTGACCTATCTTACATAACCATGATCAGTTCCCAAATTTTTTGTCCATAGTAATTAGCTCACAAATAATATGTATTTACGAACATATATTAATCGATATGAACTCAGTAATAAGGAAGTGACTAAAAATTCGGTGCCACTTACCGCTGAAAAATTGGCTTTAACGGTTATCCATCTTGCAATTATTTCAAAGCTATTTGTCCAGAAACACATAAACTGAACCAAACCATGCTGACCAATCACACATAATCATTAGTTTAAAAATTTGATACAGGTTGCTTCAATGTGCTTTAAAATTTCTTTATTAGGCTCAGATTTTTAAACCAAATAGGGCCGAAAAGATTTAGAGTCCGCCGTGGCTGCAAAAAAAATACGGTTGCATAATCATGCCATCCGGTTCTTGCCACGCCAAGTTACGGATCCAATCTTTGAATACCCACTTCATTTGTGTCAGAAAATAGGAGTTAATCATCATAGCCCTAAGCGAAGCAACCAAAGGTGTTTTCGAGCAAAATAACTGCGAATAAAACTGGCAACTACCTACACCAAATAAGTCTGGTAAGGATCGAAAGAAGAGGGTATGCCCACCATGGGTGCAAGTCTAGTGACAGTAACTTCCCAAACACAATTCAGCCAATAGTGTGTTGCCAACACAAATTTTTGTGCAGTATCACTTGTATAGAGCCAATCAAATGTTGACAACAACCCATTTATACCTTGTATTTTTATACACCCCCAACTTCTAAAAGTATATATATATATATATAACAGGTTGCTTCAAAGCACTCAAAATTTTCTTTGTTAGGCTCAGATTTTTAAACCAAATAGGGCCCAAAAGATTTAGAGTCCGTCGTGGCTGCAAAAAAAGACGGTTGCATAATCATGCCATCTGGTTCTTGCCCCGCCAAGTTACGGATCCAATCTTTGAATACCCACTTTATTTGTGTCAAAAAATAGCAGTTAATCATTATAGCCCTAAGCGAAGCAACCAAAGGTGTTTTTGAGCAAAATAAACGCGAATAAAAATAAACGCGAATAAAACTTACCATAAACGCCACTTTGGATTTGTTCATTTGTCATGTATGGATCAGGTCGAAGGATACGAATAGACTCCTAGGCTCTGTTTAAGCATAAAAGGATACGAATAGAGTATTTCCTATCCCGTCAAAGGTTTCTCAGAGGCTACTTCTACTTAGATATATAAATGACTATCTAGTCGAGTTTTGAAACTTATCATACCATTTGTTGAAGTAAGTGTTGATTCAACAGCTTCATGGGAGTTAAGAATTACGGATCGCACAAACTACTGAATTTCGCAACAAAAACCTAAACTGAAAATATTATACTTGATAATGATATTTGGAACCCCACGAAAACGTCTCCAGGTACACTCCTAAGGTTCTAGGGCACCTTCGTCACTTGTCTACACAGCTTGAAACCCATTGGGCACTGTTAGTGCAAATATTACGATATTTAATCTATACAGTCTCGTTTGTTTTGATTGATGACAAACATGTAACTTGTAATACATAACGTAAAATGTACAAGTTACTTGTAATTACATTTGTCTCAACATACATTCAACACCTCTCGATGTCTCAAGTCCTCGTATGTTGCAACACAGGTTCGTACATGTTTGTTATGTGGCATTATGATCAAACCCATTAACAAATCATTTAGAATGTTTAAAATACGTTTAGAGTCACTAAGTATTTTAATAGGTTAATCATTCTATTTCGAACCTCATTTTACATTTTGCATTCACAAGTATTTTATACAAATACATCTTTTGTAAAATGTCTAACAAATATATACTTTTATTTGTACAAGTAAACTAACTATAATATTCATACAAGTCTAAAGTTTGCTTACACTTGACAAAATATATATTATTTTGACAAACACCTAACTAGATATTTTATTTTATAAAAGGCAATTAGACTTTTTATAAACTAGTTACATAATACATTTTACAAGTTTATTTTCATGAACATTTTAATCTAAATGAAAATACAATTTTACATCACTTCATGCATCATCATATCTTTAGAAGATTTGGTCAATATTTGGTTAGATTTACAAGATCTTGAAAGATATTCTAAGATATCAAATCTAATAAAGGTATTTTTTTAGATTACATTTTTGGCTATAAATAGAGCCCATTGTCTTCTCATTTCAATCATCCCTTCCAACACACATTCTTTCTATCTTTCTTTCATCTTTTAGATCTATAGATAACCATGTAGTAATATACATTAATCACCCTCATCATCACATGATCATAATGCTTCTAACATTCATCTTTGTTGTAAGCATTACATTTTGATCAACCAAGGAAAGCTTGGAGATCTAGCCATCCTCATTCACCAAAGCATATCAACATATGAAGATTCAAGATCTCTTGATATCCTCATTGATTGAAGATTCTTTATTTAAGAAGATCATTTAGATTAGTTATTCATATCCATTAGACATTTATGTCATGGATCATCATTGTAAACATTATTGCATCATCACAATACTTTCACCAAACTAGATTAGATAGTTTATGTGTTTGTACCATAAAACACAAGGTTTGTTATGTTGGGCCATAAAACATAGCGGGAGTGGTTGTACCCTTGAAAAGAACTCGACATCTAGCTTAGTGTCGGAAATATTGTATAGGCGACGTTAGGTTGGTTCTACTCAAACTAGAACCCGGTATTTAGCTTTGTACCGGAAAAGTGTGTTTAATTGTAAGGTTTTCTCCACCGAGAAGGGAGCTTGTTGATTTAGTGAAGTAACTCTCGAGTTGGGTACTCGGGGAGTGGAGTAGGGCGGAGAGGAGATCCGTGACCGAACCACTATAAATCCTCGTGTTCGGTTTGCACTTTCCTTTCTTTATCTCTTTACTTTTATAATTGCTTGTGATGTGGTTTGATGTTTATGCTTGTGTGACAACTTGGTTTACTATGCTTTATATTAGTCATAAACAATAATTGGTACTTTCATATTATAACAAGTTTCATAAACGATTTGATACAAAAGATCTAACATTTTTAAACGGCAACGTATTCACCCCCCTCTACGTTTTCACAATTGGTACCAGAGCCTCGTAGCTCTTATTTGCAAAACAAATGGTTTTTAAAATGGAGCACGATCCATGTATCAAATTACCATTGAAGCGAAATATAATATGAAAAAGGTTTTGCTAATTATACTTATAAATTTTGTTGTTAAATGTTTAGATAAGTCATATTAGAAAAAATAATAAACAAAATAACGTGGTTATATTTTTCTATCAAATCTAGTAAGTCCTACACTTTTTCGCCATGAGTAAGTACATTTTTCAACATTCTCAGGAAGGTTACCGGGCGGAACCAAATAAAGGGTTCCTTCCTTGTTAAATTTTGGTTCCTTGGTCTGCACAGTACGCAGTTTTTTGACCAACTTAAAAAATTCATAACTTATTAACCGTAAGTCCGTAGGAGTCGAGCCACCTATCATTTTAAAAGGAATTGAGTCTAATTTCATTTAAAACTACTCTCATGACCTGAGTCTAATTTTAAATAAGTGAAATAGACCAAATACTACGAGTATGTCCAAGATATTAAGTTTCGCTTTAACATAAAAACTCAAATTTTTGAGTCAAGCAATTTAAGATGGTATTCTTAGAACATTGATATAATTTATTTTGAAACTAAATAATTATGTAATATGTTTAAAGAAAACTAATCAAGCTTGGTAACATCATCACATTTAAACGATAAATGACGAAAAGTGTTTTTCTTGTTATGCTATGCTAAATGACCACTTGTTTATGTTGTTTGCATATATGTTTTCTTGCTTATTTTCAAATTGTTGTTTACACTTGTTTGTTTGCATAATATAAGTGTCAATCTTGCCATGTTATTTATTCGCTTGCTTGACGATTTCTTGTTTATGCACAATAGGACATTTGCTAGATTTTGTGCACTTAGTTGGAAAATTATTTTACCATCACTTATAGACTTAGATCACTTCCTTTGCATAGGTTATACTAACATCTCGCATAACTTATGAAATGTCATGACTCGCTTAGCAATGAGTACTAAGTAAATTAGTCAAGTATTTTGAAAAACGGAGGTTTTAAGAGAGTGTTTGGTACAAGGAAAAAAACAATGTTGTATTATGTAATTTATTTGTTTTTACTTTGTAGGATGATAATATGACTTAAAACAATGTTGTATGCTAACCGTTTATGCAGGTGGATAGCACTGTTATCAATTTTACCCATTTTCACTTTTATGTGAAAATCGTTAGCCCTTGGTCAAAGTCTATACTCCACTATGTTTGTATATGTGTTATTGACTTTTCCTAACTAGAAGTAATTAATGTCACATGTTTTAAGCAAAATTTCAGGTTTCGGAAAACTCCCTGACACCTAAAAAATGGGTCTGTGAACTTTTCTGGTGTCCACGGATCAGACGGCACCAAATGTTGGTACCGTCTGTTATGCATTTTGGTACCGCCATACTGCATTGTAAGGACGCGGCACCAATTTAAGGGTTCCGCCTGTGTAAATAAATGGTGCCGTGGATCCTACAGGTAAGTTGTTGAATTTTACAAAATCCCGCAATCTAATTTACCAAATTTCATTTCTAGGATAGTTGTTAATGCATATCTTTCATATCTCACTCAACACATCCTCAATGGATTAACTTAGGATGTTTGACATGATCTTAGACACTTCCATCTCATTAGAAACTATCATCTTTGTATGAATTAACATCAAATAAAACACATCTCCGTGAATCCTTAGTTCCATAAATCGACACATTTAGGATGGTCATTTTCACCTTCCAACTATTAATTCTCCTTAAGCTTAGCATTTCTTTAAGCAAAGTCAAAATGACTAAATCCTTAGCCTCATCACCTTCAAACAAGACACTTAAGAAAACCACTAGGATTAGCATTCGATCTTGTTGCTTCGCCTTGAACTCTTTATCTCCTAGACTCGTCACCTCTTAACATCTCATCACCCACTCGAGATAAGAACTTTCTAAACTTAAGTACTCCAACTCCAGAACCAAAATCACCCACCATTATGACTTCCTCACAACCATCAAAAAACACCTTCACTACCAAAGTTTCCAAAAGTTGTACCTATCGAACTTTGTGTAACACCACCAACATCTTCTCATCTATTTGCGGATAACTTAGATGACTTGCCACCTAGACTAATCCGGACTCATTATTTGCAAAGATATCATACACAAGTCTAACATATGACTTTAGATATTATTTTGTATCTACATGTATTGCCTCACTTGATTAACATGAAAATAATGTGTCATCCTCCAAGACGATAAGCATTTACATCGAGTCATAAATCACATGTATGTTAAAGAGTCTTGCTATCCTCGAGTGCAATCTAAGCTCCATAGTCTCAACAAGGTAGGATTGACAACTTAAGTATTTCATCCGAAATATTCAAGTATATGCGACTTACGATTGTAGTCATTAAAAGTCATATCCAAAAATCAACACCCAAGTATTTTAACAACACATGTTAAAACACTAATCCTAAAATTAATCAAACACTTATCCAAAACAAACAACCACTGTGCCACTTATCCCTCTTTGACACCTACTATCCCTCTTCCATCTTTTGGCACCATTAAGTTGTTTCATGAACTTCCAAGAGCATCCTTTAAACCAAACATGCCCTTTCAAGATGAACCTATACCTCAGCCCCTAAGCTTCATAGACATGACCAAAACTTCAAGCACTTCACCCACTAGTTTTAGCAACCAATGAACCATAAGAATTAGTATCCGCACTTTTTTGTGTTCAACATCTATGGACAAATAATCAACCTAAGTACTCCTATAGCACAACAAACCCCTACATCACCACATCCTTATTTAGACACACTAGAAGACCTACCACCTAGATCAACCAATCCACCATCCTTACCATCATTTGAATTGTTGAGTGTATTGCTCAAAAAGCCCTTGTGTCCAACACTTGTACTGAATCAAGTGCACGTTTGAACAAACTCAACCATCCTTTCCCACATATAAGGACTTAGATAATTCATTACGGCTAGAACCTCAACTATCAAATAAGCATGGTGCTCTTGGTAATTGTTGTCAATTTCAACTAGGTATAAGTAGTACTACCTTCACAAATTATCAAAGTATTAGTAATACTTTGTCGTTAAACTTCGCATAAATTTCGTAAACTCAAATCAACATTTTAACAACATATGTTAAAATGCAATCTCAAAGCCAAAATCATACACCCCAAGCAACAATGACTCTTGAGGAGTATACATAAGAAACTCGAGTGAATTCTCAGTCATCTAGTGAATATACTCTTGAGACCAAGTTTATTTAGATGGGACTATCCGATTCAAACACTTTGGCTTCATATCTTCATTTAGGAAAACATGATGTTTTGAAAAACATTATGCTTAAGAAATATAAGTATTCATCTTGTTAAAAGGATATTGTATATCCTATGCATCATTCTATCCTTGCGACATAAATGGTTATGTTACAAGAGATTTCATTACACCTCATTGGCTAAATGATCTTGAAACTAACATCCACAAGTTCTATGAACTAGCATATCCAATTCATCTTGTCATACTTATTTTCATAAGCATGATAACTTTATCCCATAATGCTTGTTGAAAGATACTACATGTATCCATTTCCTTTCAAGCATACATCATAACCTAACCTTGCTCAAACCTTGTGCACATCCAATGTTAAACTACACATCTTAGAACATACACATGATCTATTGAAGTTGGTAACCTTATTTAGATTCGTGTTAAATAAAAAGGAGCTTTCTTGAGAACGTTCTTAATTTAACATATTCCATTCCCTAGTCTTAGATAATCAAATCACATTTAAAGTATACATTTCAACTCAACGCAAAAGATGTCATCCATTAGATCATACAATTAGCTATGTAATTTGAACAACCTTAGATTCTAAACACAAGATTAAAACATATTGTTTATCAACACACCGTTGATAAAATTCATGTATATAACATGACATTTTATCACCTTAGTTATATTGCATATTAGTTGTGTCACATTAAGCCAAGTATTGGTAAACTATCATCTTTATGCACTTTAATAGGCAAAAGTAGGATTTCCCATCTTTCTAACATGAGAATGACTACTGGAGAACCTATTGCACTAGAAACTCAATTTGACCTAACGGTTGAATTTCTTCTTGGAGAGAAGTTGGGTACGTGGAATCACCCGTAAAAATGGTCGTGTTTAGCCTTAATTGAGCACCGCTAGTAATAGTCTCATATTCATTCTCCAACTTGAAAAATCTGTTTTCCTATACTTGCCTAAAGTAAGTGTTAAAACATTGATAGTTTGCCTCGCCTTAGGAATACTAATCAAACAAGTAGTATATATGACTTTTCTTTTAAAACCACTTGCATTGCACTTACATGTGTTGATTACATGTTCTTGTTTGACACGATAAGTTGATTTGACATTATCTTAGTGTTTGATAACTAGTCAAATGTGTAAACCTTAGTACGGTTTTATCTTTATAACTTTATTTTGTTTCATGCTACTAAAACGTTTAAACCTAAACTTTATTTGCATGATACTTACTTTTGAATTATTAGCATGATTAACATGTTACTTATGAACTCATAATATGCCATTTTGATACGTGATAATTTTGATATGATATATTTGTGTTTGAAAGTTATTAGTTGGCATTCATTATATCTATGTGTAGTACGATCCAAATGATACATGCTCCAAATTGTTATGTCTTAAACATGGCTTGCATGAATCTTTCATCTTGCTTCTTTTGCTTTTTGTCACACTATTTGTTTGCTACGTGTGCACATATAATCTGTCAAAGTACTTTTGGTATGACAAACTTTTAGAAGCCTTTTTATCTTACAAATTAATCACATAGATTATTGTATATCCAAGTATGCTTAAGTGTCTAAGTCTAACGACAAAACAATCTCATAATGAAATGTCTTGAATAAAGTAGTATTCTTGCATAATATGATTGTTTTGATGCTATCTTGTGTGGTGATTTCTTGTCTACTAAGTGCAATGTGTTGTTTTTGCTTGTATAATATGTTATCATTTGATTTCTATCATGTTAACATCTTTTGTCACTAACAAATTTGTTTTGTAGGTTGATAACAAATTATTTGTTATCCCACTTGGTTCTAACTTTTATATGCTCATTTTGCATAATCCCCTTTATTGCTACGTAGATTAGTATTATGCTTTATGGGACCCCTTGATTCGAGGTAAAGTGAGTGGTGAAAAACACAATATCAATATATATCAAATTAACCGTAAAATTCGACAAATTAACCCTTTAGGAGAAAGGTCAACGTATCAAATCTCACGGGTGTGATAAAAGTGATACCGAAAAGTGATTTCCCGGGTCGTGTCCCAACGAGGTGTGAATGGAAGGATTCGTTGAGTTTTGTGATTTGAACTTGAATTGATTTAATGATGATTTGTTGATTTGAATTGCATTCTACAAATAATTAACGAAAGTAATTAAGGCGGGAACCCTAATAAACTAAAATAAACTATCACTAATCCTAAGGAATGATAAAACGGCTACACTAAGTCCTATAGGTGCTAAAACTAAAACGAAAACTAAACCGGCACCACCGAGCCATAAACGTAGTTTTTGCAATTTAAGGGCTACGGGTGCGAAATCAATTTTCCTAACGCTTCTATTTGACTAAAAATAATTTTAGAAAGCGAATATTTTTTGACTTTAAATTATTTATTATGAATTAAAAACTAATTTAATCTAATTAAATTATTAAAAATATTAAACTAATTAAAAAATCGAAAATTCACTAAAAGTACTTGAGATGTTACTGATTCTACAAAAAATTTGAAAACAGTGTTTTACTTGGAAATAAGTCTGTAAATAAGCTAAAAAGGGCTTAAGTCTAAAACTGCAAAAGACTACTTAAAGATTAAATTGTGTAGGAATTAAACGAGACAAGTCCCAAGGGCGATGGTGTTGGCGTGGGTTGTGTGTTTGAGCCGGAGACAGGGTTCGAATCCCCTTGGTCTCTTTTTGAAAACTTATTATTTTATTTTTTTTTTCTTTTTTCTTTTGGAACTTAAAGACACAACCAAGATGAACTTTTTTGTGAAAACTTTGTAAGCCCAACCTTCGGCAGCTTTGATGCTACCTCAGACTGTTCAAATCAACACAAACACCCTTTTAGCACTTTGCTAAGCATGCAAAGCTATCTCAAGGAAACAAGCAGACTAAATTTGAAGTAAGCTATCATAACAGAAGATGCTGCTAATCTCAGTAGGGAAATAAGCAGTTTGTTTTGAAATTCCTAAATTACTACGGATAATCCTAAACTACGGGGCATAAGGACGAAACTACCTAATAAGCATTAAATCCTATAATAAGCACTAGTAACTGATTATAATTTATACTAAATCTACCCTAACTACACTATTAAGAAATGGAAGAACCTGAATTAACCAATGAGCTTCCTGGTAAGCACTAAGAATACTGACTGCTGATGTGCAGTCCCCAATACAGCCTCTGTGAGCTTTTTGAGCTCATATTTTAAGCTGTTGAGTGTACTCCAAAGCTAAAACCCTGAAACATTAAAGTTAGCATGGAAGACAAAAAATTGACTTGGGGGATAAGGCATCAATTCAGCTTATAAAGAAGTTACAAGAATCCTTTTTTTTTATTGCTAATTTGTGTTGATACGATTAGTCAAAAGACAGATTTCAAAGATCAAATTTAACTATGTTGGGGATGATATTAAAGCTTGCCACTTAAACCTGACCGTGGGTAATACAAGGATTGAATAAAACAAAAATTTGCCAACTTTAGACACACCAATTAAGTCAAAATGAGCCCAAGAACAGCGACAAACCGTCCTATGTGAAAGGCAAGAAAACGAAAACATTTTTGATTTTACCTAAGCTTGTACAAATCTTATGAAATCATTACCCACGCTCCTACACTAACATTCACTTGATAAATGGACTTTTACTTGATAAGTAAATTGGCTAAAAACATGGACTTTTAACCAATTAAAGGCTTTCAAACAAACACCCTCAAGTGGTGTAGAACTACTTGAAAACTGCTTAAAAACTGAATTTGGTTTTTCCTTTTTTTTCTTACTAAACTGACATAGCAATTTAAACACAAGCTTGTAACACAACAAAAATTAAC
>OU343219.1:261563835-261687275 GCA_910596185.1 Chrysanthemum makinoi
TTATTACTATTTTCATGATCATTAATAGATGCAAACAAATTAGTTGCAAGCTGTCGAAATCACAACACTTGGGTAGGATGCTATTTTTTGTTTTTAAGAAATCTATCGGTGTAGACTATGTTTTTGGTTGTGTTTGAATCTCTGGTTGTTCCTGTTGTTTTTGTTTAATATTTTTTGAGGCCTTGAGGAGATGTCGATCTGAAACTTGCTACCATATAGTTTGGCCATGCCCAAATATTGGTTTCCGGTAGGTAAACATCAATTTTTTTAACGACTGCCCCCTGGCTCTTATTTTTGTCATTGCAATAGCAACTTTTATGGGAACTGCTTTCTTTTGAACACCAATGCATTCGTTTACATCATCTTTGTTGATTTAAGAGAACACATGGGATAAAGACTTTCTGCGGTCGGATCCGGAGTCCCTGTGATGATTCTTGCTTCAATGCATTATTGGTATAGGTTTGAGTGCATCGATCATTCGTGCACCCAATCTATTTATAGTATACATCTTTAAGTATAGACGTCATCTGGAGTAATCCTAAAAGGAGAGCGCTGTTGAGATACTTTGTAGGATATAGCGACTCTTTGCACCTCCGTGGTTTGTTTTAGGGGTGGCTTGATCAAAGCTTCTCTGTAACTCATAAGCATTCCGTGTAGCATATCTTACCTTCTGGATTTAGCATATCTGTATTTCATTTTTTTGTCGGACATACAATAGGCTTTTCTTGCAATGATTGTCAGTTATTGCCCTTTGTAAGATTTCATTGTCATAATGAAGCTTATTGTTGGGATACATAACGTTAAAGCTATGAAGAGTTACAGTGAATAAGATATAAACAAAGTACTGTCAGAAAGACAAAGTACTGCTAAGTTAAAAGTCAAAGTCTTACTCTGCTTGCTTCTCATGAAGTACTGTAATGTTTAAAGTCGGTTGTATTTGATTAAAGATAAAGTCTATGTTTTCTAGAACTTTCTAAGTATTGTTACTTTCTAAAGTACAAGGATAAAATTGTAAACCGATTAGGGTTATCCTCTGAGCCTATAAAAGGACACCTAGATTGGTATTAAGATATGTTTTTTTTTTAGAATCTTAAGTACGATCAATATTAGAGGTTTAGAGAGTTCGATATTTTAGTGTTTTAGAGTATTAATAAAGTTAAGTATTTTTCTTAGCTTTGTTAATTAAATTCTCGCGTGCTTGATAAAGATTACTCATGTTTCATTGTTTAATAGCTTAGGATTTATCCAAGTTATTAAACCCTTAAAAGCTATTTAAGTTAGTTTGAGTTAGAGTTCTGCGATCCACCAAGTGGTATCAGATCTTGTGGTGGAAACTCTGACGTAAGAAGAAACAGTTCTAGAACGTTTTAAACTTGTAAAAACCCAAAACCCTAAAGATGTCGACTGTGAGCCTATTCTCCACCCCCATCCATCACCTCACTAAGGATTCCAATCATTAAGAAGTCGAATACGATTATGGAGCTTGAAGATGAGCCATATATTGCAATCAAGACCATGCATTGTGGAATGTGATTGTCAATGGCAAGGAATAGTCCAGAACCTATAGAGTTCCTGGACAACGCTAAACCACCCAACCCGTCTTACCGCACAACACTAAGGAATCAGAGAGGCTCTCACATACTGTTGTCGTGCCATTCCAGATGGTGACACCCTACTCAATTTTCATGATGCTAAAGATGCCAAGTGACTCTGCGGACGCTCTCAAAACTAGATTTGGAGGTAATGATGCTTCAAGAAGATCACAGAAATCTGTTGACGCAGCAATTTGAAACCTTTCTTGTTGGAGAAAGAGAAGCCTTGATGTGCTGCCTATGTCAATTCCAAAATCTTCTCAGTATGATGGAGCTATACAAAGCAGAGGTCTCAGTAGAAGATGCTAATTTAAAGTTCCTAGAAGAAGTTTGCCATCGACATGGCATGTGATTGCTACTATGATCAGAGAGACAATAGGATTGGACACACATGGATTTTTGATGATCTCTACAATCATCTGAAGGTGTCTGAGCTCATGGATGACATGGCCCAAAAAGGCCAAAGCTCTCATAGTATTTTGCTTTTGTGTCATCTGAAAAGAGGGGCAATACTTCTACTAAAGTACTTGCTTCTCCCCCTCAAGTACTGTTTGCTCAAAGTATGTTGTTGCCTACACTACCCCTCTACTTATGCTTGCTGGCAGCCTCACCCCACCCATCTAATCACACCACCCCTCAGTCGAGATAAGTTGTGTGCTCCTTCTGTGCACAACAAGCTACTTTGCCTATTACCTATGAAGAAGATCTCATCTCACACTGATTGAAGGGATGCACTTGAAGAAATTGATATAAGGTGGCAAGTTGCTATGATCACTGCTAGGATCAAGAAGGTTATTGAAGAAGACTGGAAGAGGCATAGACATCAAACCAAAACAGGGAATCACTTTTGACAAATCCAAAATTGAATGCTTCAATTGTTAAAAGACTGGACATTTTGCAAGGGAGTGCAGGTTTGCTAAGTATCAAGCAACAGATGGCTGAGAAACCAAAGTTAGAGCTTGAAAGAGAATCCTATAACGAGAAACAAAAGCTTTGGTTGCTCAAGAGAATTTATCAGAGGTTGACTGGAGTGCTTAGTTTGATGATGAACCAGTAACCTACTGTATGGTAGCTGTGGAGGATTCAGTGAAAGAATTTGACTGGGGCACAGCTTTTGATAAGGAACCTGGACAATGCGCTATTGAGTCTAAAGATGGTTTTGGAATTTTTGACTGAGCATGGAGAGTGAAGATGATCCTGTTCTACTTGCTATGATGGCTACTTCACCAAGTTCACCCTATCTCTGAGGTATGTTCCAATTGTCATGACTTTTATCAAAAAGTACTGAATAGTTATGTGGTTGAAAGAGATAACTGTATAAGGCTAGTCCGAGGTGCAGGTTATCAATAACTTTAGAGTCAATGGAAGCAAAATTATAAACACATGAAATAATGAAATGGCTTGGGCAGAAAGTATGAACAACAAGATTATCAGTTTCGAAACTTAAGTGAATGGAAGTTAAAGCTGTAAATCTCTGAAATTGAGAAATTAACTAAGGAGAGAGATGAATTGCTAGAAAAGTTTAATGCGTGGGGACAATCAGGTCTTTCTCATGTCACTTATGTTGAAAAACAGAGAAGAGCTTATATTAAAACTGGCCTAGGTTTTGGTATGGATTTTAATAACATAGAAAACCCACCTAGTGATCAGGATGAATGTGACTTTGAGGATACCCTATTGATGATGAACTCATTAATTATGTAGACACCTCTAGTAATGAGAATCAGTTAGTGAACAACCTCTCTGAGTTTAAGAAAGAAAATGCCTATCATGCAGTCCCTCATCCCACTAGTAGTCATCAACCTCTTAGGCCTGATGTTTCTCGTTTTGGAGTAGATAGCTTGTTTTAGAAACGAAACTTAAAGGTCAATCTAGGTATGAAATCTCAAAAGAAACTGTTGAAACACCTAAGGTAGATGATGTTCAAAGCCAAGTAGTACTTTCAACCCAAAGTACTGCTACACCTCAAAGTACTGATACACCTTCAGCAGTAACTTTAAGAAAACCTTTTCAACATACTGCTAAACCTTTTTGGGATAATTTTGGTCAAAACAGTTTTCATCATTCACCTAGAAGACAGAATAGGTTTAGTCATACACATAGAAGAAGAAACTTTGGAATCACAAAACAAAAACTTTGTTTTGTTTGTTTTAGTCCTACTCATTTGATTAAGGACTGTAACTTACATTCAGAGTACTTAAGTAAGTTCCCAAAGAGCAGAACTAACAATCAAAAACCAAGGGAGACTAGACCAGCTTGGAATCATTCACATAGGGTTAACCATAGAAACTTCTCACCACCACCTATAGGTACCCTCACCACAAGAAGACCTTTTCAAAACCTCCATACCTTCACAATACTTTCCAGACCTATGTTTCTCAAAGTATTGCTCAGTTTTCACCAAACACCTTTTGGAATAGGAACCCTAGGAGATCTACTTACTATCAATCTAGAAGGCTTACACTCCAAGAAAGCATTTAGATCTAGAGACTCTTCACCAGAAGTTAAAACTCAATGGGTTAAGAAGAAAGTACTGTGATGATGAACAAACATACTTCAACAAGTATGCTGAAAACAGTGATTTTTGATGCAGATGATTTTGTTGCAAATAAAAAGGAGGTTTTTGTTGAAAAAGAAAGTTTTGCTGAAAATCCACCACAACTTTTGAAACAAAAGATAATGCTTGATTCTGTCTACAAAACTCGTGAAGATTACATACTCAGGAATTTGAGTATGTTCCTCCACAAGGGGAACACAAGTCAGTAATGGCTTGGGTTCCTAAAAGACACTAATTTATCTATCTTTGTGTAGGGCAACCCCCAAAGAAGAGCTTAAAGATCATCTTATTGTGGATAGTGGTTGCTCGGAAGCATGACACAGACCGGGAATTCTGTCAGATTTTGTATGCCATATTGTGGAGGAAGAGTTGCATTTTGGGAATGATGCTAGTGTGAGGAACAGAATTAGTGGAAAAGGAACTACGCAACGACGGAAGCATAGATTTTGAGAATGTTAGTATATTGAAGGAGCTTAAGTTCAACACCTTTTGTCGTTCTCTCAAATTCGTGACAAAAATCATCGTGTGTTTTCTCACTGACACCAGAATGTCTCTCTACTCTCCTCACCTGACCATTCAAGCTTGATGATGATATTACACTTGGTGATACTCAAGTTACCAAGAACCAATGATGTGTACAGTTTGGATGAAGAGTCTTCACTCTTCTAAAAGAGCTACATGTTTAGTAGCAAAGGCATCCCTTGAAGAAGCACATCAGTGGCATAGAAGATTGGGCCATTTGAATTATAAGAATATCAACAAATTGGTCAAAGGAAATTTGTTAGAGGGTTTACCTTCAAAGAATTACAAGAATGATCACTCCTGTTTGGCATGTAAGAAGGGTAAACAACACAAAGCTTCTTGTAAGAAGCTTGAGGAAAGGACTGTTAGAGAACCATTGGAGCTGTTACATATGGATCTATTTGGTCCTGTATCTGTTACAAGTTTGAACAAGAAGAAGTACTACTTAGTAGTGATAGATGATTGCAGTAGATTCAGTTGGGTATTTTTCTTGGGATTTAAGGATGATACTTTTGATGCTATTCATGATCTTATAATAGCACTTGAAAACCAACTCAGACTGAAAGTTAGAGGTATTAGATGTGACAATGGAACTGAATTTAAGAACAAGCTTATGGATGAATTTTGTGCTAACAAAGGAATCAAGAGGGAGTTCAGTATTGCCAGAACACCACAGCAGAATGGTGTTGCAGAAAGAAAGAATAGGACTTTGATAGAAGCAGCCAGAACAATGCTTGCAGACTCACACTTACCTATTCAATTCTGGGCTGAAGCTGTAAGTACTGCTTGCTATGTACTTAACAGAGTATCAGTCACCAAACCACAGATGAAGACACCTTATGAGTTGCTGATGGGAAACAAACCTAATATTCGATTTATGAAGCCTTTTGGATGCCCTCTCACTATTCTTAATACAATTGATAATCTGGGTAAGTTTGATGGCAAGTCAGAAGAAGGTTATTTATTGGGCTACTGCACAACGCAATGGATTTAGAGTGTACAACAGAGTCACCAAGAAGGTTCAAGATTGTCTTCATGTTGAGTTTTTGGAAGATCAGAGAACTCAAAAGGGTAAAGGTCCTGATTGGATGTTTGATCTTGAAGCTTTGACTCCTTCAATGAATTATGTTCCTGTTAGAGAAAGAATCACCTGTACCAATGGAGAAGAGGTACACTATGTTGTTCATGGAGTCCATATTAGACCAGATGTTGTTCATGATGAAGAACCTAAACTGATGAGACAGAGAAAAGTATTGATGCGCCAAAATCCTCATTATCTGCTGATGATCAATCTATTCAAGATGAACTTAATCAGATGCTTCTTCAAGATGTCTTAGCACATTCTTATACTGATGACCAAAGAAACTTATGAAGAATCAAAGAAAAGAACACTGCAGAGTACTCTCCAGTACTTTGACAGTACTTTTGACCAAAATACTGCTGCACCAGTTACCAGCACTTTGGATGATTTGGATGATCCTACCATGCCTGGATTGGAAGATACTGATGATGAGTTTGAAGATGAAGGTATTTTCTCAGATTCCAATGAAGATGTTGATTTCACTAATTTGGATGATACTTATGAGTCCACAGTCTCCAAACTTAAGAATTCATACGAATCATCCTACTGATCAAATCATTGGTCCTTCTACTTCTGGAGTGATGACTAGACACAGAGCTAAGAGTTTTTCTAAACCTCATAATGCTTTACTTAGCTTTGTCTATAACCAAACCAGACTGAATCATAAATACCATCAAACATGTCTGTTTACTTGCTTTATCTCTCAAGAGGAACCCAAGAATATTGCTCAAGCATTGACTAAAGAAAGTTGGGTTGAAGCTATGCAAGAAGAACTGCTACAATTCAGACTTCAAGAAGTTTGGGTATTATGTGATCTTCCTGATGGTAAGAAGGTCATTGGTACAAGATGGGTGTTCAGAGTCAAGAGAGATGAAAGAGGGAATGTCATCAAAAACAAATACAGGTTAGTTGCACAAGGCTAACACAAGAAGAAGGAGTTGATTATGATGAAGTGTTTGCTCTTGTAGCAAGGATATGACATTCGAATTTTCCTTGATTTTGCATCTTATATGGGATTTCAGGTTTATCAAATGGATGTCAAGAGTGCCTTTTTATATGGCAAGATTACAGAGAGAAGTATATGTAAACAACCTACTGGTTTTGAAGATCCTAAACATCCAAACAAAGTCTACAAAGTTGTTAAAGCTCTTTTTGGCTTACATCAAGCACCTAGAGCTTTGTATGAAAGGCCCTCTACTTTTTTATTGCAACATGGTTATAGGAGAGGAGCTATAGATAAGACTTTGTTTATCAAAAGAGATAAGAAGGATATCATGCTAGTTCAAGTGTATGTAGATGATATCATCTTTGGAGCTACCAAAAAATCTATGGTCAAGGAGTTTGAGAAGCTGATGCAGAATGAATTTCAAATGAGTTCAATGGGTGAGTTAACTTTCTTTTTGGGACTTCAGTCACCAGGCAAAGGAAGGAATTTTTATAAGTCAAGACAAGTATGTTACTGACATACTTAAGAAGTTCAATTTTGATGAATGAGCCTGTTACTACACCTATTAAATCTATCAACTCATTGGGTAAGGATGAAGATGGACAACCAGCTGAAGTCAAGTTATACGATCCATGATTGGGTGTCTTGTATCTTACTGCATCAGGCCTGATATCCTGTTTGCCGACTGTTTTATGTGCAAGATATCAAGTCTCATCCAAGGTCTCTCACATGAATGCAGTGAAGAGAATTTTTTGTTATTTGAAACAACAACCTAAGTTGGGGTTGTGGTATCCAAAGGATTCACCTTTTCACTTAGAAGCTTTTTCAGATAGTGATTATGCAGGTGACAACTATGACAGAAGATCAACCACAGGTGGATGCCAATATCTTGGAAGAAGATTAGTTTCATGGCAGTGTAAGAAGCAACATTGCGCAAACATCCTCTACTGAATCAGAATATGTAGCTGTTGATAGTTGTTGTGGACAAGTGTTGTAGATGCAGAATCAACTCTTGGATTATGGGTTCAATTTCAAGAATAGTCCTATCAATATTGATAATGAGAGTACCATTTGCATTGTGAAGAATCCAGTTTATCATTCCAAGACCAAACATATTCAGATTAGGCACAACTTCATCAGAGATTGTTATGAGCATAGGCTCATTAATGTTGTCAAGGTGCATATGGATGATAATGTAGCCGATTTACCACAAAAAGGATTTGATGTTTCAAGATTTACTCAACTGGTGGTATATTGACATGATTAATTACTGCTACATTTAAAGGGAGTAGACTCACAAAAGTAGTATATCCTATGCACATAGCTGAGGGGAGGATATTCATGTTTATTTGTTGTATATGATATTGTGCGAAGAGAATGGAAAAGTACTGCTTTTGATTTTATGAAAGTACTGCTTGAAAGTACTGCACACGTGGAAAGTACTGTTTGTCTTATTAAAGTACTATTTCAACGGTAATATTGAGGTGTAATTTCTACTAACCGTAACTTTGTTATTAATGGCTGTGATTTTTTAATCTCACCTATAAATAACTACTCTCCGAATTTCCCTCTCATACTGATATCTTCAAATATTTTCCATATTTCTCTCACTTTCACCTATATTATTCGTTCTATCTCTTACTGTGATTATATACCCATCAATGGCGAATCGTAATACCGTTTCCAAACACAACATGGTGGCAAATTTAGACAAGACTGAAGCAAATGTAAATCTTCATGATATCATTGATTTTCTTACGGGTCGCCAATTAGTTATGCACCAGTAGAACCGATATCATTGAGCCCCGGATTCAACAATTTTGGGCAATCAGCTGGGTTCATATGAGAATGATGATTGTATATTCAAGCTAAAGTTGCTGGGAGAACTGTGAAGATTACCGAAGCCTCTATTCGTGAAGACTTATTGTTTGATGATGAAGATGGGGCTATTCGCTTTGATAAGCAACCGATTTGGGATATTTTAGGGACATTGATATGAAGGGTCTTTAACCCAATGACATTCAAGAAACCCTTATTTTGTCCTCACCGAAGTTTTGGTTCATGTATTGCTTCATTGCATTAGTGCTAAAAGTACCTCTTCAGAACAATTCGGTTCTAACATAGCATCTGCTATAGTAGGATTAGCTACAAATCGTGTTTTCAAATTTTCAAGGCTAATTCTTGATGGGATGCTCTCACACATCTCACATGGATCAAAATGGTTGATGTATCCAAGGTTTATTCAAGTTTTCTTGAATAAACAACTTCAATATGTGCCAAAGCCTCTGAGTTTACTACTGTTGTGGTACAACAAGCAAAGATTTTACTTTTATGGAGAGAGGAAAAGTGATCTCTTTGGCTAGAAGAGCACACTCCATTAACTGCTTCTATGATGGAGATTGTTCGGGCTATTAGAGATGAGGGCTTGAGAAGGTGATGACTTGAAGATGCTTGCTACCACAGTCTTTGCTTCTCTCAAAGTCTTTGCCTACAAGGTCTTGCATCTCTAAGTGCTGCATCACAACGTACTGCATCACAAAGTACTGCTTCACAGAATACTGAAGTTCAAGAAGATGTTGCAGTTTCACCTCCACCATCTCCACAAATTTCTGTTCCAGATTCTCAACTAGAAGATCATTCACCACTTAGAGGAGATGATGCATTTATGGAGCCTGAGGATTCAACTCTAAACAATTATGCTTTATCCAGATAATTGACAAGATTGAAGAAGTCTTTTGAAGAACAGGCTGTACAGATTAAGCAATTGAAGCTTAAGTTTAGAAGACTAAAGAAGTTTTTCTGGCCATTGGTTCAACATCATCGTTTATGGGTCAAATCTCAAAGAAGGCAAGGAAGGCCAGTTCAACAATCGTCTTATGTCCAATTGGGGAGGAATTTAGAAGAAAAGAATTTGAAAGAAGATGTTGTTAAGGAGAATGAACCTCAAGGTACTAAAGAGTATGTTAATATTGAAAGTACTGAGGAAGAAATGACTGAAGTTCAAGGTACTGAAGATCAAAGTACTGCTTTTCAAGAAACTTTTCAAGGAACTTTCAGGCAAGAATTGATTACTCCAAGGTTGTTAGATTTTGAAGATGAAGCTGGTCCTTCAACTGTTATACATGAAGAAGAAGCTGGTCCTTCAACTATTTTACATGAAGAAGAAGCTACACCCAAACCTATACATACTGCAAGTGATGACGAAACCATTGCTGAAATTTTGCATGATTTATCAAGACCAAGGGGTGTTAGTATTCCAGGAGTTGCAGAGGAACAACCAAGAGCTTCTCAACCTGTTATTGATCCAAAAGATAAAGGAAAGGGTAAGATGATTGAAACAAAGAAAAAGAAGCTTACATTGGCAGATATTAGAGCAATTGAAGTTGCTAGGAATGAGGAAGCAACTAGAAAGGTACAAGCTGAAGGCGAATGCTGAAGTTGCTAAAGAAGAAGAAGCTATGAATGAAAGAAGCAGCTAGAAATTACAAGAAGAATTGAATGTGAAGCTGCTATACCATCACCACTTCATATTTCTTCTACTACAAGAAGACCAAATCTTGCTAAGGAAAGGAATGCAATGATGGCTTATCCGAAAGGAAGAGGATATGTTGGATTGAACAAGCTGAATTATGTTAATATGAAAGAGTTATATGAAGTTGTTCGAGAAGAATATAAGAGACAAGTTGCTAATATTAAAGATTTTAAAGATGATGATGCTTACAAAGAAGAAGAAAGAAAAGAAAGCTTAAAAAGAAAAAGAATAACTGGAGTTAAAGATAAACAGTCATCAAAGAAAGTTGAATTAAGATCTGAAACAAATGATGAACTGAAGAATTACTTAAGGATTGTAGATTTTGAGTATTCTAAATATGACGATGAATTGAAGATGAACAAATCTCCAATAAATACTTTTGAAGTTGTTGAATCAAAAGATGAAAATTATCTGATGTTTCACAAAGAAGATGAAAGTTTCAAAGTGTTCAATATGCTATGAGATTTATTGCATATAATTGATAGAGTGGATTTATTCCATTTATATCATGTGGTGAAAGAATATTATGAACACAATCCATCGTAAGAAGATTTGGTTTAGTCTTGCTTGGAGATCTCATAACTGTTTGGGAAACTGAAGAAACAAGTATCTTCTGGGATCTGGAAAAACCAAGAAGATTGGGAGATTACTTGCTGGAGATTCTTTGAAGAATCCAGGTACATGTTCTAGAGCTAGAAGATAGGACAATGATTCACATGTTAGCTGATAGAAGATATCCTCTTACATCAGATCTCATGAGAAGGATGCTGGAACATGGAATGGAAGTTGAAGAAGACAATGAAACAGCACTTATGGTTATCAAATTGTTTATCAGATGGACAGATATAGCTGATGATGATGATGAATAGCTGGTATGAATCTTAATTGATTAAATTTGTAATATATAAGTACTTTTTCAAAGTATTGATCAAACATACTTTACTCAAAGTACTGCTACTTGCTTTTAAACGGTTACTTATTTTTGAAAAACTTTTGTTAAGTAATAAATGTTTTGAAACAAAGGTTAAAAGAAATAAATGGTTTTGAGATGGTAACACCAATAGGTTATCAATCCACCATGGTTACAAAAGTATTGGCTAATCCATGAGCAAACGGCTCTGGTAAAGATATCTCAAATTCGTTTATAGTTGACAACTTGCTAATAAGTTGTATGGTAATCAACTCACCATATCAGTAATGTGAAGAGTTGGCTAGCCCACAAGAAAATGGCTTGTGGTAAAGGCTGTGGAAAAACCATTATATGGTAATTAGTTCACCATGATGAAAGAACTAACTAGTCCAAAAGGGTACGTCTTTTGGTAAAGACAAATCAAATCTGTTGATAGCTGATGATTTGCTAAAAATCATATGGTTATCAGCAGTACCATGATCTTAAACATCAAAACATTTGGCTACTCCAGAGTTAATGGCTTTGGTAAAGAGACATTAAATCCATTAAAATTTTCAATGATTCACCTCTCACGAGGAGTTTACACACACGGAAGTGATGAGAATAGACTGAAACTTAATGAATTAAATGTACAAATTGTCTTATGTTCTTGAAAAGATGGAGCTTGTGAATGTTGCGTAAAAGAAATAAGATTGATGTTTGATGCTGAAAAGAATTATACAGATAAAGACTACTTTGATGATGATATAAGCAGAAAATATACAAAGATAAAATTTGAAGATAAAGTCACAATTCCTGTTTGAAGACAAAGATGTTAAAGCTAAATCTACAAAGGAACTTGAAATCAAACAAGTAGAATTCAAGTTAGGGGAGGATTGTTGGGATACAGAAAGTTAAAGTACCGAAGAGTTAAAGTGCTGAAGATTAACAAAGTACTGCAGAAAGACAAAGTACTGCAAGAAGTCAAAGTACTGCTAAGTAAAATTCAAAGTACTGCTTATTCATCGAAGTACTGTAAAGTTTAAAGTCGGTTGCATTTGATTAAAGATAGAAAGTAATGTTTATCTAGAACTTTCTAAGTATTGTTTACTTGACGTACAAGGATAAGAATTGTAAACCGATTAGGGTTATCCTTGAGCCTATAAAAGGACCCCTAGATTGGTATTAGAGATATGTTTTTTAGAATCCTTAAGTACGATCAATATTAGAGTTTTAGAGAGTTCGATATTTTAGTGTTTTAGAGTTATTAATAAAGTTATATTCTTCTTAGCTTTGTTAAGTAAATTCCGCGTACTTAATAAAGATTACTCAGTGTTTCATTGTTAATAGCTTAGGATTTATCCGAAATTATTAAACCCTTAACAAGCTATTTAAGTTAGTTTGATTAGAGTACATCGATCCAACACTTATAAGCTCTAAAATTCCTGTGTCGCTATCAGGAACACATTATTCATCCGATATATGAACCCAATATACATTATCTGGGCCATCTGCATCTGGTTCTCCAATTTAACCATTCCCCATTTGCAATAACCACTTTGAAAATAACTGCACCTCTTCTTTTTGTTGATTAGACATGCCTTGTTGTTGGAGTCGCATATTTTCTTTGAGTGTGATAACATCGAAGTATGGATATAGGTACGATTCTGTAATAGAAGATGCAAGAATCTGTAGCTTAGTTGCATTTTTCTTTACATGTAACGTTTGCCTAAAGTCTCCACCCAGCATTATCGGTTTGTTTCCAAATATATGTTGTGGACAATCAAGTATATCTCTGAATGTACGATCCAATGTTTTAAGCATTTGCAGCGTTCATAGGTGCTTCATCCCATATGTTAATACACATAAACCGTAAAAACGTTTATTAATATTTAGTGATCTCTTTGTGTTTTGTTGATAACAAATATAATGTTATCATAAGTAAAATTATAAGGATACATGTTATTTTTGTAAAGCATTTACATATAGTCATTTAATGCAAATTGTTGTAATAAATCATTTGTTGTAATAGTTTATTAGGATGGGTAAAAACCACAACCCATGGAGCATATCCATAACCCATGGTATTGACCCATATCCATTTGAATAGATGCATTGCATCTATTAGATACATTGTATCTAATGAAATACCCATAGACCAACCCATAACCCATGACCCATGACCCATAACCAAAAAACCCATGGGCAAAGAGGAGCGTCCCACGGATCCCTGAAGTTACACTAGACGGATCCCTTAAGGGAGGGATCCGTGGGATCCATGCAACAGTGGCAAGTTTTTGCCTATAAATAGAGAGCCTTTCTTCATTTCTCTTCACCACTCTTCTTACTAACTCTCTCATATATTCTTACACTCTTCTAGTAAAGATCACTTAATCTAGAGAGTTGTTCTTCTTTCTTCTATTGTAATTCTCATATAGGTCCTTCCCTAAGGCGATATCACGAGTTTTCTACAAGTCATCCAAGCAAAGGCTCCTTGATTTGTTCCTTTACAAGATTTCTGTAGCAAAGATCTTGTACTTGATATTTCACATATTTGTTGTGTAATAGTCGTGTTGGTTTGGTCCTCCGTGTTACGGACTCGGTATTTAGCTTTGTACCGAAAAAAGGTGTAACCAACGTTGTGAAGGCTTCTCCGCCAAGTTGAAGGAGTTTGTTGACATAGTGCTTGAACTCTCGAGTAGGTGACTCGGGGAGTGGAGTAGGGCAAAGAAGGTGTCCTTGTAGCCGAACCACTATAAATCGGTTGTGTCATTTCTATCCCTTACTTTACTTTACATACTTGCATTACTCTTAGATCTATACTTTATCTTCATCCATATTGTGGAAAACTAGAAGGGGGGGGGGTTGAATAGTTTTACCAATTTAAAACTTCCTTTTAAATATTTAGATCGACTTATGTCAATCTATTTGGTTGTTTATGTTGGACGTTGATAGATAGATATATAAACGTGTAATGAAAGGTAAAGAGTAAGAAGCACATAACCACGACACGAGTATTTATAGTGGTTCGGCTACAAGGACACCTTCCTTGCCCTACTCCACTCCCCGAGTCACCTACTCGAGAGTTCGTAAACACTACACGACACCAATCTCCTTATGGCAGAGAAGCCTTCACAACGTCGCCTACTCTTTTTCCAGTACTAGGCTAACCACCGGGTTCTTTCACTCCAAGGTGAACCACACCTATCACAACGTCGCCTACCCTTTATTAGGTACTAGGCTAAGCACCTAGTTCCATTACTATGGAGGAACTACTACCCATCACAACACAACACCTAATCTCAAGGAGATCCACTCCTTGTTACAACACCATCAAGGATATCATCATCCTTGGAAATAAACTAATACTTATATGTATAACGATGCACCTCATCGATTATACGACCTAGGAACTCTTCCCTAATGCCACTTGATTTGATTCTTAGGCATCCTTCACTAATGCCTTTGACACAACGCTTGGCACTACTCACTAATTCCTTCGTCTTGACATCTTTAGGATTCTTCACTAATGCTTTTGACACGGACGTTAAGCACCTTTCACTAATGCTTTCGTCTTGAATCTTTCGGGATCCTTTACTAATGCCTTAAACACAACATCTACGGAGAAAGAAAGAACTATCAACAAGAGAACCTCAGTTGTCTTGATGATGACGAAGCATGGCAACTCATGGACTTGAGCTTGCTCGACTTCAAGAAGTGGTGATCTCGCCTTTAAGAGGAACCTAGAGAATCACACAAAAACAAAAGACAAACTACATAGAAAGATCCCTTAGTATCAGTGGTTAGAGAGGTACAATACTTGGAGAAAGTATGTGTGAAAGTGGTGAGCAAAAAGAAAGAAATGAATCACTATTTATAGAGGAGAAAACTTACGCATTCCCCGGATCTCACGGATCCCTCCCACAAGGGATCCGGCTAGCGTAAAGCTAGGGATCCGTGGGACGCTCCTCTTTACCCATGGGTATTTTGGTTATGGGTCATGGGTCATAGGTTATGGGTTGATCCATGGGTTTCTTACTAGATACAATGTATCTTATAAGTTCAATGTACCAAGTCAAGTGGTTTGATAAAACCATGGGTTATGGGTCAATACCATTTGTTAGTTTTACCCATTTTAGTATATACTAGTTTAAGTATATATGTTGGAATCACTCCTAAACCTTAATTCAAGTGTTAGTGATTCATATGTAATAGTTAGCTTAATATGGCCTTTATGTTAGTAATTAGCCTTAGGCTTATGTAGAAGGCCCATAAGCCTAGGCCTAGTCCAATAAGGAAAAGGAAGGGACTAGGAGTGTTGCCCTAGCTCCTTCTCCTATAAATACCTTGTAATAACCCTCACTTGAGGGTTGGTTGTTCAATTTATCTCTCATTCACACTCTACGCCTAACTCTTCACCAATTATACGTGTGTGTGTGTGTATTTGTTCAACCGATCTATCTCTTCTCTATTTCTACATATTGATGCTTGTGTTACATATATAGGAACCTAACAGTGGTATCAATCGCCAAATAGTTGGGTGAACGTATTGTTTTTGAAGTGGGTTTCGGTCCTACGCGTAAAACATACGAGTGATACTTTGGTTCGCTTAAAAACTCAATTTTTTACACTTTTTAATCCAAGATTCTTGTACTTTTAACGTTTTAAGGTGTTAAAATAACTGTTTTTGGCAAAAAGTTTCAAACTTTACGCGTGGATCATAGTTTTTTAAACTAGGTTTTGAACGAGGTTCGTATTCTACGCATAACCGTTTTTTAAGCTTTGGATCATCAAGTTTCACACTTTTGAGTTATTTTGGTGATATTGAAGCTATTTCATCACTAAAATCTGGTTTGGAAACATCGGTTGGAAGAAATCATTTTGCCTCAATCCTACGCGTAAGTAAAACCCTAAACTTACGCGTAACTTGTCCTTGGTTTGATCTTCATTTTTCGTGGTTTACTCTGTGTTTTCTTGCTTGGATAAGCCTGAAAATACGTCGACTTTGGATATCTTTTGCACTGTGATAGTGTAAAAGATCGTTTGGTAAAACCCCTAAAATTACGCATAAGCTAAAGCTTACGCGTAGACTTTTTACGCATAAGATTCATCTTACGCCTAAGCTTTGTCTTACGCATAAGGTAATCCTACGCCTAAGGTTTCTACGCCTAACTTACTGTTTACGCATAACTTTAGCGTTTTATCCTTACTTACGCGCAAGCTAATCCTACGCGTAACTCTTATTGTTACGCGTAACTTTGGTGTTTTTACGCATAAGTGGTACTTGGCTTTTCTGTGATTTCTACGCCTAAGGACTCTTCATCAACAAAGGTTCATTCGACTACAAAGATCCATTTAATAACACAAGCTTTCAACATGTGACAACCACCATACTCTAGCTATTTTCCTTACACTTATAATCAACAACAACAACAACAACTAAGTCCACAACATCAACAATTTAATCATCAACAACAGATTTATCAACAACAATTTAATCAACAACATACTCTACAACTTGCAGCAATTCCACAACCTCAAATGGTTCAACCACCACCTAGTCTTCAAGTACAACCTTACACAAACTTCTACAATCAACATCCATCCATGGAATCCTATGAAGGAACCAACATGGTTTGGCAAGATGTGTGAAGCCTTAAGCAGCCAACAATCAATTCATGAAGCTGGCTCACTTGATAGACCTCCAATGCTCACTCCCGGGAATTATGATCAATGGGTGATTCGGTTCTTTAGGTTTTGTGATCTAAAGAAGCCTCATGGAAAGTTCTTAAAGAAGGTCATTATGGAAGGTCCATTTCAAATGCATACTGTTATCACACCCGCAGATCCAGCTGCCAATCCACCAAGAGATGCTGTAACCAATATTGCAACTGTCTCAGACCTCACAGGTGATGAATTTCTACACTTTGAAGCCGATGAACTAGCAATGCAATACATCCTTCTGGGATTACCCAATCCAATTCTTCGAAGTGTTGATGCTCAAAAGACAGCTAAAGCGATGTGGGAACATATTCATCTTCTAATGCAAGGCACAACACTCAATCAGGAAGACATGGAATCCAAAATCTACTTGGCTTATGAACACTTCATGATTGAACCAGGAGAGTCATTAGAGTCATATCATCATCGATTTTAAGACATCATTAATGATTTGGACAAACACAATATCAACATGCCACGAATTGCTGTCAACACTAAGTTCCTAAGTAGTATTGGTCCGGAATGGGAGAAGTATGTCATTTTTCTCCGTCAAGCTAAAAATCTTCATCATGCTACATACAGATTGTTGTACGACTATTTGAAGCCTCATCAAAAAGAATTTGACAAAGAAAGGGCTATCCGTGGACTCCCAACTCCACAGTCACTTCCGGACAATCAACAACTTGCTTTATGGGCTCAAACCAATATTCCTCCTCAAACAGCTCCTCAACCCGTTTCTCAACCAACTGCTACCATTACACCTTACGATCCTTCACAGCAACAACCTCAACAAAATTAATTGGTTCTATACAACAGCAACAATGCTCAAGCACTTTACAGTGAAGCTGATGAGGACTCCGATGATTTTGATGAATTGCAACAAGGATTTGCTATGATTGCTAAAGCCTTCGGCCGGTATTCAAACAGATCCAACAATCGCATTCGTTCCTCATCAAACACTAGAAATCAGGCTGTTGTGAACAATGGACGTGTTGAAGTTCAGAATCGTGGTTATGGCCGTCAGATGGGAGGAGGTCAAGGGTTTAATGCTATGGGCTGGAATAACCAGGGTACTCCACAACCACAGAGGGCTCAAGTGGTTGAACAGGGAAATGCCCAGACTGGGGTTAATGGTCTTCGCTGTTCTAACTGTAATGAGAAGGGTCATCTGGCTAATGCATGTCCTAAGCCAAGAACAAGAGGCAGTGCTTATTTCAAAGAGGCTATGCTCTTGGCTCTTAAGGATGAAGCTGGTTGAACTCTCTCCAACAAGGAACAAAGCTTTATGGCAGATGCAGATTCTGATGATGACATGGAGGACTTGCAGGCTAACGCAGCAGTTATATTGATGGCACAAATGCAAGCTCTACACATGAGTGACACAGGCCCAGTGTATGACACTGATGGCTTGTCTCAGGTACATGAACAAACAATTATCATTAATAATCTGATATCTCCGCCCATTTCTGCATCTGACATGAATCAGAGTGTTCAACATGAGCCATCTACATCTCATTCCGATGATCATCAACTAGACCCCGCAGTTACATTTGATGATCAAGATGACCTTATGGTTACCTTTGATGATCAAGTTGACTCCGTGGTTATACTTGAGGATCTAAATAATGACCATGTTGAGACTCACGTTGAACAAAATGATTCAATGTTTGATCCAGATTTTGAGCTCCGGACCTTAGTTAAAGACCAACAATCCCGAGTGGAACATTACCATGACGTCAATATCAAGTTAAAAGAGAAAAATACATTGTTAACCAGGGATAATGAATGCTTAATTCGACAAATCAACTTTTTCAAAACTCAAGAAAACCGTGAAAAAGGTTTTGAAGCCGCTTTTGCCAAATCACACCAAAACAAAAAATCTTTGGAACGACAGATTCGTGATCTAGCAGCTTCGAAGAATGCTTTGTTGTCTCAAATAGAACAAATGAAACATGAACATAAACAACAAATTAACGCTCTTACTTTGGAAACTCAAAAAGCCAAGGCTGAGTTGTTAACTTGTCAAAAACAGTTCTCTGAGTACAAAAAGCATTCAACGAAATGAATAGATGACTATCTTGAGGAAATTGTCGACTTACAAAACAAAATCAAAGAGTTTAAAAATGTTGTTTATAAACATGGTGAATCAATCACAACGATTCAAAATTTTTCTTTCAAACCAAATCCAAATGGATATGGAACGAATCTTGCTGATTATAAACATAAGTTTTCACACAGAGCATTCAAACCAAATCCTGAAGTTTACAGTGCAGAACATAGAATTGATGATTCAATTATGATTGTTGTTGAATATAATCGGATGGAGGAATTAGATGCTGATGACGAGAGTCGGTCAAAAATGGAAAATGTCGTTTATAACAAACCATTTAACTATTCAAAAGCCGTAACTTTTGTCACACAACAAGATACTTCTAACAAACCTTTGGTTATCACACCAGTTTCTGAAGTCAGTCCTCAACCAAATGGTGCACAAATTAATGGTCCTTTACCTTCACTTAGTGAAGTAAAAACTAATGCCGAAAGTTGTCACGTTATCAAATACCTTAACACTTTCTTATCTGACCTCAAAATTTTGGAACGTGAGATTAAATTTCATTCTGAAATAAAAGTTCAACATTTTCAATCGCCAATGGCGCGAGAACATAGAGACATTATTCAAAAAAGAATTTTACCCCATGTCAAAAATTTGAAAACTTGTGCACTATATTGGGAAAGGGATTTTCACAAGGAACCTGGTCTCATGAAAACAGTTTTCGAGAAAACAGAAACATCAATTTCTAATACTAAACACAAAAAGAAACTATTGAGAAAAGATGTTGATCGACTCTTGGAAGATGTTATCTGTGCTGATATCCATAATGCTGTGTTATTACATTCTTTGCCATATGCATCTGATCATATCTCTGCTGATTATGTTGATTCTGTTGATAATGTTGTGAATACTGATATGGTGCATCAGATCGAGTCTTTAAAAGTTGAAAATGAACGATTGTCAAATGAACTTTCAAATGCAAAACGTCGTCTTCAATGGTGTCAAAAAGATATTCACAATCAACAACTTGTTTTTCAAAACAAAATCGCCCAGTTGCGTTCAAACAATGTTAATCCAAAACTTGAGCAACTGGATGATCAAAACGTGTCTGTTAAGTGTCAAATCTCAAAATATGAACAAGAAATTGCAAAAGTTAAAAAGGAACATGGTGTCATATCTGATTTACTCAAACAGACTCGTGATGAAGCATCAAACGAACTTGATCATTATCTTGCACACACTAAAGAAGTCATGAATTTTGCTGGAAATCTTCGTTCTGAAAATCAAGATTTGGTGCACACTATCATTAAGTTAAGGGAAATGTTAGGAAAGTATGAACAAGTTCAGCCTAGCATCATTAAGAGAATTGCACCTGTAACACTTAGCAAACATGAACCCAGAATGCCTACTGACAAAACACAAGTTACTAATGTGCTTCCCTCTACTGAAACAAGACTAGTTACCTCTTTTCCAAACGTCCGCACTTCACAGCCTAGGAGCAATACAAGGAAGAATAGGAAGTTGTGACCTAAGAAAAGAGAAATAAAGAATGCTGAAGTAGAAGAACACCGTAGGACTTTGAATAAGACTCCAGTTGCCCCCACTTTAGATATTGCGTCTAGCAAATGTAATGAAAAAATTGTTGTAACTGATGCTGAACCTTTAAGTACTTTTGATATTCAGTCTGATGCTTCTTGTGTTATTTGTCATAAAAGTATGCGTTCTGATTGTCATGATAAATGTGTTGCTAAGGCTATCTTGTCTCGTTTAAGGAATCCTAAGAATCGGAATACCTCTAGGCCTACTAATACTTCTAAGTCTGTGCTTGGTAGACCACCCTCTTTAGATTCTAAGAAACGCATTGATGTCCCTGTAGCTCCAGTATCACCTCCAAGGAAGGTAGGACCACCTAGTACATTCACTAAGACTAAAGCTAAGACTAGTTAGAGATGGAAGAAATGGATACATAACATACTAGGATTTAAATGGATGCCTAAAATTATTGATGTGTGTATCTCTACTATAACTGCTGAGGAACCCTCTAACTCGTCGGGTTCCACATCTACTTCTATTCCATCTGTGTCGTCTGTGTGCAATGCAGGTGATACAAATCATCCTTTGGATTGTTGATAGCGGATGTTCCCGACACATGACAGGCAACCTTAAACTGTTATCAAACTTTGTTGCAAAGTTCATTGGCACTGTCAGATTCGGGAATGATCACTTCGCAGCTATCATGGGCTACGGAGATTACATCAATGGCAATATTGAAATTAGCAGGGTTTATTATGTGGAAGGCCTCGGTCACAATCTCTTTTCAGTCGGTCAATTTTGTGATGGAGAGTTGGAAGTTGCTTTCAGAGAGAAAACTTGTTTCATTCGTGATCTACAAAGAAAATGATCTTATGTCTGGCCAACGCTCATCCAGTCTCTACACTATCTCAATGCAAGACATGATTGCTTCATCTCCCATTTGTTTACTCTCAAAGGCTACATCTACAAAATCTTGGCTATGGCACAGTCGTCTATCACATCTAAACTTTCAAACCATCACCAATCTTGCACAACACAAACTTGTTGAAGGTCTCCCGCGATTCCGGTGTTCTAAAGATCACCTATGCTCAGCTTGTGAACAAGGAAAAAGCACTCGTGCTCATTTTCCTTCAAAGGTGGAACACAACTCTTAGCATGTGCTACACCTTCTTCACATGGATTTGTGTGGCCCGATGCGCGTGCAGACGATTAATGGCAAACGCTACATCTTGGTAATTGTTGATGACTACTCAAGATGGACTTGGGTTTACTTTCTTCGCAGTAAAGATCAAGCTCCACAAATGATCATCACCTTTCTCACGAAAATTCAAATTCAGCTCCAGAACACCGTCAGACAAATTCGAACAGACAAAGGAACTGAATTGAGCATCAAACTCTTCTATTGCCCGCACACCAGAACAAAACGGAGTTGCTAAAAGACGAAACCGTACGTTAGTGGAAGCTGCCAGAACGATGTTAATCAATGCTAAACTTCCAGATTACTTATGGGCTGAAGCTGTCTCAACTGCATGCTACACTCAGAACCGCTCAATGATTACAAAACGCCACAACAAAACACTATTTGAGCTTCTCCATAACCGTAAACCGAATCTCAAACACTTTCATGTCTTTGGATCTCTTTTCTATCCGAATAATGATCGTGATGACTTTGGAAAGCTCAAAGCCAAAGCTGACATTGGAGTCTTTATTGGATATTGTGAGAATTCTAAAGGTTACCGGATCTGGAATTGTCGTACAAAGCAGGTTATGGAAACGATTCATGCTAATTTTGATGAACTCACTGAAATGGCTTCTGAGTATAACAGCTTGGAACCCGGTCACAACCGCTTAAACTTTCTCCAAACCCCATCATCAGCTGAAACAAGCCCTCAGCTTACTCGTCAACAAATGGAAAGGCTATTTGCTCCACTGTTTAGTGACGATATTGATAAACGTGCTCCAAGTGTATCCGTTTCCGCTTCAACTTGATAATATTCCTATACCTGATACACTTGCTACAACAACTACAGTTGAAGAAGCACCACCAGTTGACTCTACAACAACAGTTGAACAAACTGCTTCCAACGACGCAGAACCAGCTGATGATGTTCTGAATGATGTAACCCCACCTGCAGATTTTTATCCAAATGCGTTCTTTAACCCGTTCGCCAATGAAACTGCTGCACCTGATGTTGCGGAATCACCTACAAGCCATTTGAATCCTCAAAATCTGCACAATGTATATCAACATCAACCCTCCACACATCGTTGGACAAAAGACCATCCTCTTGAGAATATTACTGGCAACCCAAATCAACCAGTCGCAACGAGACAACGTCTTCATACAGATGGTGAACATTGCATCTATGCACTCACTTTCTGCCAATCTGAACCTAAAAACATTAAAGACGCAATGACAAAGGACAACTGGATAGAATCCATGCAAGAAGAACTCAACCAATTCAAATGTCTTGAAGTATAGGAACTGGTTGAAAGACCAACAGGGGTCTTCGTCATTGGTCTAAAATGGATTTGGAAAAACAAATTGGATGCTGAAGGAACCGTAATTAGAAATAAGTCACGTCTGGTGGCTACGGGTTATAGACAGGAAGAGGGTATTGACTTTGAAGAATCATTCGCTTCGGTTGCTCTTCTTGAGGCTATTCGGATTTTTCTGGCTTTTGCGGCTCACATGAACATCACGGTCTTTCAAATGGATGTCAAAACTGCATTTCTCAATGGAAAACTGAAAGAAACGGTCTATGTCAGCCAGCCAGAAGGATTTGTTGATCCAGAGTTTCCTAATCATGTCTACAAACTGAAGAAAGCTCTCTACGGTCTCAAACAAGCCCCTCGGGTGTCGTACGATAAGTTATCATCCTTCCTAATTGCCAATAAGTTTACAAAAGGTTCGGTCGACCCTACACTCTTTATACAATATCACGGGGATCATATTTTAATCGTTCAAATCTATGTGGATGACATCATTTTTGGGTCCACACATTTAAAATACTCAAATGCTTTTGCAAAACTTATGACAAAACATTTTGAAATGTCAATGATGGGTGAACTCACATTCTTCCTTGGAATGCAAGTTCATCAATCACCCCGTGGTATTTTCTTGAGTCAGTCCAAATATGCCCTTGAATTGTTACACAAATTTGGAATGCAAACTGTGACACCTATGCCACACCAATGGCTCATACCAAGAAGCTAGACGCTGATTTACATGGGAAATTGGTGGACCCTACAAAATACCGTAGTATTATTGGGTCTCTCATGTATCTAACAGCTAGCAGGCCTGATATTGTCTTTGCCGTATATCTCTGCTCCTGTTATCAGTCGCGACCAACTGAAAACCACCTCTCTGAGGCTAAAAGAATCCTCCGATACATCAAGGGAACCATTAATTTGGGGATCTGGTATCCGAAGGATTCTGCTTTTGAACTAATAGCTTTTTCAGATGCTGACCATGCAGGCTGCTTAGATTCCCGGAAAAGCACTTCAGGAGCTTTACAATTTCTTGGTGACAAATTGGTGTCATGGCAATCGAAGAAGCAGGATTGTACATCGATGTCCTCAACCGAAGCAGAATATGTAGCCATGTCGGCGTGTTGTGCTCAAGTCATTTGGATGAGAACACAACTAAAGGACTATGGTTACGTATTTGACAGAATACCGATGTACTGCGACAATCGGAGTGCTATTGCGGTCTCATGCAATTCAGTTCAACATTCAAAATCAAAGCACATCGATCTTCGATATCATTTCATCAAGGACCACGTGGAACAGGGTACTGTTGAATTATATTTTGTGGGTACTGAATACCAATTGGCAGATCTTCTCACCAAAGCCTTAGCTCCTGCTAGGTTTAATGAGTTGGTCCACCGGATTGGTATGCGGTGTTTGACTCAAGAGGAATTGGATGAACTCTTAAAACATTCTTAAAAACCAGTCAAACACCAAAATCTCTTTTGTAAATATTTTTCAAAAACAAAATACAAAAATATAAAATCTGATAAAACTTCAAAAATATTCTTCTATCTTTATTTCTTTTAACATGGCAAGTACAAATCTTCCGTCAACACTTTAATCTATCAAAATTCAGTATTTTTCCGATCAAGTGTTGAGGGGGAGAAAGCATATATTTTTCAGTTTCATAAAACCTTGTAATTGCATGTTATCTTATCACGGTTGTTTCTTTTAATAATGGTGGTCAAATTTCTGGATTTCTGACACTCCTCGGACTAAAATTTATAAACTTTCATTATTTCATAAGTCGAGGGGGAGTGTCGTCAAAGTTATTTCCAAATATTCTTCGTTTGGTAACTATAATGGAAGTTAAAAGGCCTTGGATGAAAATGGAAAAGGTGGAGGGACTAAAACTGCCAAAAGCTTAAAGTTATTTTAAATAAAACTCCTCCACCTAACTTTAACTCTTTACATTTATTACTTTCACCAAACAAGATCCTACGCCTAAGATTCGGTCTACAAATCCGTGTTTCAGATCTTCAATTTTTAAGTGTTTTTGTGTTCTTAACAAGATTATAAACAATGGTTTTGAATCGTTTTGAAAAACAACGGTTAGATCTTAAACTATGGACGATTTTGTGTTCTACGCGTATGCGTATGAACACATAATCTTGTTTGTGTGTTTGGGGGTTAAATAATAATGTCAAAACGTATCTACAACATCAAAGATATCATTTTTATCCTCAAAATGCACCCAGAAACACGAATTAATGGATTTTGAAAACTAGGGTTTATGCGTGGGTTTGGGTATTTTCAAATGTGAATGTTTTTTTGGTCAAAAAGATAGTTTCATGATGTGGTTATTATAGTGAATTGATGTTATCCATGCTCTATAACAACCCAGAAACACTAATTAATTGTTAATTAGAAATTAGGGTTTAATGTTCTTGCTATTTGGGTACTTTTGATTCATTGCGAATTTGATGTTAAAACTTGGTCATATCACTCACATGACTACTTAGAACTACCAGAAAAACTTTGGTGCTAATCCTATGGCTAGATTTCATACGCGTAATCTTTGAACTTTAGGGTTTAGGCCTACGCATAAGTAATTTTACGCGTAAACTGTTTGATAAGCAATCATCCCATGATCTGTTATATAATGAATGTATGTGTTAATATTGATGCAATGATGAATTCATTTCAGGTTTGCTACTCGTAAAAATCAGAATCAAGGTTGTTAGACATCTACGCATAAGGATCACCTTACGCGTAGCATGTTATGCGTAAGAGAAATCTTACGCGTAGCACTTTACGCGTAAGGTTCTACATAAGGGACTACGCGTATCCTGTGAAGGATATGCGTAAACAGTGACATCTACGCATAAGGTCTACTCTTACGAGTAAGCCTTACGCGTAAGGTTTTATATGCGCTTACGCGTAAGCTCTACGCATAAGGTCCCCTTTTCCTACGCGTAATATTTCTTACGCGTAAGTAAGGATCCTACGCATAAGCTTGCGTTTACGCGTATAACTCCTGTTTACGCATAAGCTACCATTTCTACGCCTAAGCCTTGATCAAACCTTCATTGTGAATTGTTACGCGTGCAAACTTGTAAATAAATAAATCATAACGTCACAAAACCAATAAATGTCACTAGTAAGCTTAAACGTTTAATATGTTGTGAAAAATAAGTGATAACATAAACATTAAAACTTAAAGTTAATTAACTCACGAAACTTTTCTCGACGTCATTGGACTATTGAACAAACAAGTGACTTTGGACTCGTAACAATCATTGACATATCTCATTCAATAAGTAGACAATAAAACCTTCTATTGACTAACATTATGTCTTTCGATATGTTGGTTCTGTTGGCTAAATGTATTTCAGATCACGACATGGACGCTCAAATGAATGTGGATGCACCAAATCTTCTCATCATTGCTGATATTTTCCTTCATGGTTATCCGATGAAGATTGGAAAGAATAATCTTCGTGTCGACTTTGAAACTCACACCTGCTCGGAATCTTCTTGTCTCATTGCTGTTGACATTCTGAAGAGCCATCCTTATCAGAACATGCTCACCAATTCTACCACTGTTCTGGAGATCTACATACGCAATTCGGAATACAATGCAACTGTTCAAAGGACAGAATGCTGTGACTGTGACTCTCAACCACAAACAAATCACCATCACACCGGCAGACTTGAGGGCTGTTCTCCTCATTCCTAACATCATACCAACTGAATACTCTGTTGCACCTACTGAAGAGACGGTTCTGCAATTTTTGATTGATATTGGGTATGACGAAGCTTCAGGGGTTATCATTAAGCATTCTCACGTGGATCTAAAGAACATTCCTCAGCCTTGGAGAACCCTTTATATCATCATCACAAAATCTATTTCTGGTCGTGACAGCGGCTATGAGCATCCCAAGCTCGTGGAACTGCAAATCTTTTGGGCTCTGATCAACATGAAGCACATCGAAGTTGAAGCTCTTATATGGGATGACATGATGACATTCCTCAAAAAGCTTGGCTCAAAGATTCCCTATATCAGATATACTAAACTGTTGATCCAAAGAGCACTTGGGTATAACCCTGATATCCCCAAGAGAATCAATGACCCAGACAATCACGACATGTTGACTGAACAACCCACTCTAACCGTCAGATTTAAGGAGTCAACAACTAAGAAACAAGGTGCTGTGTTGCCGGATCACCTCCTCACTGATGAAATTAAACAGCTTTACTCATACAAAAGGTATTTGGTTGGTGTGGAAGAGAACAAAGTTGGTTTTCTCGATGAAAAATCTGCTGGTACACCTAGAAGGAAAACACGATAAGGAAGTGCAGGGAGTGTCACAATTTCTGAAGGACAAAGAAAGTTTCCTAAGAGGTCACCTGGTCGTAAAAGAAAAGTTCCCTCGAAGGAAGCTATTCCAATCCCCAAACCTGAATCGCCACAACATCTGAAGGATGAAAGTTCTGAAGATACTCAATCAGACGAAGAGGTTACCTACTCAGAAACTGCAACCGATATCACTCCAACAGTCGCTAAACCTCCCAGTCCTCCAGCAGATAAAGGAAAAAGAAAGACTCCAGTAGTTGAACAAGAAGAAGAAGTATCAGATGAAGAGCCTCTGGACACTGAGTACAGAAAGAAGTTCAAATTCATTAGACTCCAACACGTTGCAAAAGAATTTGCTAAGGATCAAATGGGTGGCCCCGGAGGATCGAGTGGTGGAGTTCAACCTTCACCAGGTCCTGATGCGGTTAATCAACCCGATAAGGGATCTGGTGCCACCACTCATGAGCAACAACAACAACAATTGGAGGATTCTATTCTGTTTGACATTGAAGAACCAGACACATAAAAGACTGAGAAAGCATCTGGTGATGATACTAAGACTGATGACGCAGCTAAGTCTGGAAAAGATGGTGTTCTTGACAGTCCCACACGTTCTAAGGAGAAAACGTCTGAACCATCTAAGGACCCGGAGTCTCCTCACAATTCATCATCATCTGATCCGCCTCCTCATTCTTCACCACCACCATCTAAAAGAACAACAAAATCCACATCCAAATCAGTGAAGAAGCCAACAGCGTCTTAGATCTCTCAAGCAAAGACCAGAATCGTTAAAGCTGTCAAGCAGGTCAGAGAGAAAGATGTTACAAAGAAGAAGTTAGATTTTCTTGCTGACCAGATACAGTATCTTCATGATGAGAAAGACAAGATGCAAGTTGAAAGGGAGTATGTCCAGAAGCTCATGAAAGATGATCTTCAAGGGAAAATGGACGAGATGATCAAGGGATACACTCACAAGTTCCTTCTTGACGTCATTCCTAAACTGACAAAGGAGATGTACACCAGACAACTTTATCCGAATCTATTACATTTGGCCAAGCAAACTATGAAATCAACTCCAATGCATGTAAACATCAATCCAGTTGATCCCATAATCTTCTCAGATGCTGAATTGGTGAACCGGCTGGTAGCTCAAATGTCGAAACGCTCTGCAACGTTTGCCTCCTACGAAGGTAAATTTTTTGAAGCATTGCTGGAATACCAACTCAAGTCAGCATACAGAGAAGAAGCTGAAAGGCCTAAATGTCCAAGAGACGATGAAGATAAAGATAAGGATCAGGATAACGAGCCCAAACGCCCGAAGAAGTCTGGTGAATCATCCTCAATGCAGCCTCCACCCCAATGGACTCTAGCTCAACAAAGATCTCCTCCTCACTCTTCTACAGAAAAACCTCAGGATTCTGAGTTACCACCCCAGACTCAGAAAACCGGTGATCACTTTGAGTATACGGGTGGTGACGATGAGGAAGTCCATGAGCCCCAACAACAACCCATCTCTCCTAACACAACCAAGAAACTAGAATCCTCAACTAGGCCAAAGAAAAAGAAGAAAAAGGCGCCTATGACTGACGTCCTATCATGGCTAGACGAGGATGATACTGAATTTGACTGGTTCTCAAATCTTGTTGATTCCACTCCCTACCCATCGGAAGGTCAAGATGTTACAGAATGTAGTACATTGGAGCATGCAAAGCTATTGCAAGAAAAATTCCGTGTGAAAAAGATGACGAAATCCGAGTTGAAGCGAATCAAGAATGAAGCATTTCAACTGCTCAAAGACAGCTCGGAAAGTGATATTGAAGTTGAGTATCACCTTGATAATATAGCACGAGCTATGTCTAACAACATGGATTGGCTCAACCCCGAAGCAAACATCGACTTCACCAAACGGGACAACCCTCTATATTACACCGACTGGTCCAAACCTCTACCGACAATTGGCCAACCAGATCAGCCTAGGATTCCATTCCGATATTTCTTTAACAAAGACTTGGAGTTTCTTCTTCACGGTGGTGATGGTTCAAGGAAATACGCTACATCACTGACACTTCCGTTCCCGGCAGCCATATACTCTAACTGCATAGCCATCGAGGAAAGAGCTAACCACATGTTCTCCAACAATGTGGAAGAGTATGACCGTGATGCAATGTATGGGATTCACCATTGGCCAGAATGCCGACGAATCTACTACAGAAGCTGCCAGGTTCAGAAGTCTCAACATGAAGTGTTCAGTACTAAAGCAATCGTGGCTATTAAACATGTTGTTCTTTCATCTAAATGGGACTACACTTTTCTCAAGAATATCGTGGTCAAAAGACAAGACGAAAGGGATTATGCATTTAGTGAAACGGACTTTGAGAACTTGTCTCTCAACGACAATGAAGATCTGTATCTTGCCGTACAGGGACGCATGAGACAATTCTCGACTAAAGTACAACGTGAATACATCAAGTCCTTGCTTATCTTCATCAGAAGCATAGTCATCAAAGAACGTGTAGAATATCTTCAACTTGCTGTTGAGTCGTATCAAACCCGAGTCAACTTCACCCACCTCAGCTAGAACTTCCAAAACATCAACAGCTTCCACAATACACTCTCATCAGCAAACCATTCGGAGTGGTTTAACTTAGTGAACTACAACGCAACTGCTAGATGGCGTGTAGAGATCTTCACAAGTTTGGGGATCACTCATTGAAGAAGGTTAGGGACGGATTGGCTTATAGGTTAAAGGATATACATGAAGGAATTGGGTCACAAAAGCGATGGAACTCTAAGGAAAGACGGGATGTGAAGAGGATCATTACCAGGATTAATGAAAGGTTGTATCGAAGGGATCAGTTCAGAACACTGGAGAGCTTTGTAGGTGGTCGTCCCAGGATTGCTCTCGCCGGCTATCAACGCCCTGTTCGCATTCCCCGGAAACATTGATGGATTTCCTGGTACCCCTTGAACTACTTCTATTTCATATAATTTGGATGTGTGATTTATATGACTATGGCTTGTGCACACATAACAGTGTACAACCCGCACTTGCATGTAAAGGACCCTGTGGTACGCTTCAGTGCCACAATCCTTATACACGGAGCGAAAGCTTCTTACTTTTGAGTAAAACCTATCAAACCTTTCACTTTTCAAGATTTTGCTCAAAAGAACAAGTACTTCCCCTTATGATTTTCAAAACCTCAACCGTTTATATCACTTGTTGAGGGGGAGTATTTGACTTACAAACTTTGTTCACAAATTTTTCTTTGTGTAATCTTCCCACAAAACTCAAAATGGTCATATTTATTCTCAACATTTCTTCAAAAATAACATTTACATGCCATTTTTGAGGGGGAGAAAAATCATGTGATAAGAAATATGTTGTGTTTTGCTATTGAATCCTCGTGTGAAAAGACTTCAACCCATGAATTGACGGGAACTGAACAGTCATACATTGAAAAGATTTGTCTTCCAAGACTTATCCAAGTAAATTGTACCTATTCGAGAAGCTCTTGATAGACATGAACTTTGACGGGTTTGACAACCTTTCGGGGTTGTCCACATCTTCAAGGTAGTTATTAGAGCTAGTTGTCACCTAAAAGCTGACAATGTATCTCATTAACAATACAACGTAATCGTGTCTAGCAAGGAATTGTCTACCTTGAGTCGATCAATTCAAAAGTGCGCGCTCTTTCCTCACTGTGCAGATTTATGTCAAAACTCTTAAGCACATGTTGAGGGGGAGTATTTCTGAAAATCTAAAACTCTTGAAGTGTTCAAACATGTTTTTCTTTCACAAACACTTCGAGAGATTTTCATGAAAATGGTTTTATGGCAATGAAGTTATAAGGTGATTAAGGTTAGGAATAACCGTCCTATGATCCGCCAGAGCTGAAGGGATCTACCCAAGGACACTACCAATAGTTAGAATTAGAAGTCCTTAGGTATAATTATAAAAAAGGAGAAAATGAGAATCGGAGAAAGAAGGAGTTGAAGAATTAAAAAGAAATGTAAAGAAAAGGGTGAAAAGAAATAGCCCTCCAAATTATTCAACTTAGGGCGCATAACCGGGTTCAATTCATATGCTACTGGTTGTCACTAGATGACACCGTATTGAAGATAAAAGTCGTCATGGACCCAGTGACGCATGCACTAAAACTTCTTAGCCACTCAAGTTTCTCTCAACAGAAGCTTGTTTCATTCTCACAGGGAACCTTACGTAAACTATTGGCTTTCTCTTAGAGATTGCTGGTATTGAAGAAGGAGACCCTCTCCCTAGTCTCCGCTCAGGAAAACCAAAACGCACTATTGAGTCTAGAGGCACGAGATTCATCAAAAGATCTCTTAGGTACACTTGACATTTCATCACTTGTTGTTCAACAATAAGAACAATAGTGGTACGTTATCGAGTCCTTCACAGATCTTAGCAATCTGTCGAGAGCATTTATGAGAGGTTCACTTTTGTGATCCTCAGTGATTGAATGGAAACTCCTGCCAGGGTCAACATCAAACGCCCGACAGCAGTCACTTCGGTAACTCCCTGTGGATTATGCTTAGTGTGTCTCAAACGGTCTGCAGTCGTGGGGTGATGCTTCGGTATACCTCATCGACTCATCTGAACCGTAGATGTACTTCGGTACATCGCGTTATCTCACTTGTGGGACTCGGGTTCAGGAACGGCCTTTGTGAGAATTAGAGTTGTGTTTTCACACTATGCCGTTAACACTCTCGAAGTTCGAACTTGTAAGTGCCGGAATCCGCTTATTACTAACCTTTCTTATGTTTACTTCTTAAGGAAGCTCTGGAGCGGACTGATCGTGCAGATTCTCCACATGCTCACACCAACATCATCACTTATGGAAGTTCTCTCATAATCAAAGGCAACACAACGTCAGAATGATTCTTCGTCAATAAAGAATCTTCAAAAGTTTAAGGACTTAAAGAACTTCATCAACTAAAATCCAACGTCAAAGAGTGTGTGAGCATGTTGAAGAAAGACGTGGAGACACTGGAGCAGCGAAGCTGACCTAATGCAGACTACAACAACATACTATCACTCTCAAAGAACAAAGAACTAAAGAACAAAGAAATCAGAAGACGTCAAAGCATAATACTTCAAAGAAACAATTTCTCTACACTGGGGAGATTGTTCGAATCAAGGCAATTCTTCTCACAAGAAAGAAGAATGTCAGAAGACGTCAAAGCTACTATTACATCAGCACCTACATCATTTATCACTCTTTCATTCATCACTAACACTTAGGGGGAGATTGTCGGAATCACTCCTCAACCTTAATTCAAGTGTTAGTGATTCATATGTAATAGTTAGCTTAATATGGCCTTTATGTTAGTAATTAGCCTTAGGCTTATGTAGAAGGCCCATAAGCCTAGGCCTAGTCCAATAAGGAAAAGGAAGGGACTAGGAGTGTTGCTCTAGCTCCCTCTCATATAAATACCTTGTAATAACCCTCACTTGAGGGTTGGTTGTTCAATTTATCTCTCATTCACACTCTACGCCTAACTCTTCACCAATTATACGTGTGTGTGTGTGTGTGTGTATTTGTTCAACCGATCTATCTCTTCTCTATTTCTACATATTGATGCTTGTGTTACATATATGAGAACCTAACAATATATTTACCCAAATATGTAAGCACTAGTTGTTGTACATATGTATTACTAAATCATAAAATCACTTATACTTGTTTTAGTGTTTTATGTGAAAGCGTAAGTATGTTAGAAAACTATTGGCTCAAACAGTTTACGTATTTTATTTGTTTCGTTAAAATGATTTTACGTTTGTTATCGACAAAACATTAGAAGATCATAAAATTTAAATAAACGTTTTACGGCTTATTTGTATTAACAATCTCCCCCTTTTTGTTGATGACAAAACATAAAATTATTTTAAGGAAAATGGTTCGTCCTTGTGACGAAAATGCTCCCCCTTGAAAATTGCAACTTTACAATGGGGTGTCATGAAGAGTAATCCAAATAAGGATCAAGTTGCAAATGGACTTGCAATGTATGGTTTGACACAAAGCTCCCCCTAGCTTTATGGTGTCAAAATCTTCATGTGTATTTTGAAAATCTACAAAATAAAGGCTAGAAAACAAGAGTCTAGTGCATAATTTCCTGCAAGTAAGACTCAAGTTAGTAGTAATTTGTGCTTCTGGACCACGGATCCCACGGTTCCCTTCATGGAGGGATCCGTCTAGGCCATTTCTAGGGATTCGGCTTTCTGGTGATAGTTTCTTCAGCAATGAAGATATGCCAAACAATGTTAATGAAGAGATGAGATATGTGTATAATTTAGCAAGCATAAAACAATCATGGCATATAAGAATTCATTCAATAAAAACAAGAGATAATCAAACAAATCTCTAAAACTAAGAGAATGATCTAGCCATACAAATACTACTAATACTAACTAGTTACTAGACTTAAAATGAACAATGTGCTTGAGTCTAGGGATGAGTGGACTTGTTGATTTGATCCAACTTTGCAAGAAGATGATTAAACATTAAATGTATCTCATTTCCTGCTTCTTGAACAAGTCCTTGAGTGATTAGACAATTTGGACAATTATTGTCTTGGTTTGGAACCGGAGGGAAATGGATATTTTGAGGAGGCTCTATGTGTGATTGTGGGTCTTCATTTTGAGAAGTGGAATGAGGTTCTAAAAATGAGGATGGTAATGGAAATTCTTCCATATGATCAAGTGCTTGAATGTTCCTTGTCTCCCATGATGGACTAGTTGGTGTTGTTGGTGGTTCCCTATTCAATGAAAAGGTTGGCGAATGAGAGGTTCTTGGTGGTGAATGATCCAATGAGTAGATGTTTGGGGTGAGGAAGAGGCTTATTCAAGGAGTGTAGTCCATGCTCAAGGAATGAGGGTTTTGATGGCTTGCTAGAACTAGCCATGTTTGGTTTTGAACTAGATGATCCTTTTTTTAGTCCGAAAGTTTGACGCTAATCCTTGCGGTTCTCTTAGCATTTGTTGGATGAGTTTGATGAGGTAGGATTCTAGCATTATTATCTCTAATGGGAGATGTTTCGGTGGATGAGATTTCATGGATCATTTGACCCTTTCTTTTGGATGATCCTTTGGTTGAAGAGTTGTTGCTAAGAGCCTTAGTCATAGTGATGATGATGCTAAATAAACTTCTAGTTGCTGATTTTTTTGAGAGGTAAGTGAGAGTGGTGCCTTAACCTTAAGGTTGTTTGGTTTATAAAGAATAATTTGAATTAGGGAATTAAATACTTGGCCACTAAGAGGATTAGGCATGCACTTAGGATATTGATCAGCTCTAGGGAGATAATAAATGAAGGCTAAAAGTGGTTAGATAACCAAAAGGTGGCTTAAAGTTGAGGAGGGAAGCTGATTAAGGCTTTCTGCAGCCACGGATCTCGCAGATCCCTCACAGCAGGGATCCGTCTGGTTATAAACTAGGGATCCGTCTGTCAGGCAGGTTCTAGGTGAAATGATTATGCTTTTGTAAGGTTTGTTATCTATGGATTTCGAGGTTTTGACTTAATTTTGAAGTCTTTAACTGATGAATATCTTAAATGCTCAACCATAAGGAGTGATGATGCTTAATGATGGTTTTGGGTATGAAAACTTGACTTTAGGTAGTCTAACTAATTGTTTGACAAGGATTCCATTTGATTTTAAATGGAAAAATTGTGGTAACTAGTCCTAGAAATCAGATGATGACTCAAGGAAAATTTACTAAAATCTTAAAAAATAGGGAAAAATGAAAAACTAGTCTTAAGCATATTTATGAGTAAATGGTGACTACAATCAATTTTCTAAAATTGAAAAGTGTCTCAAACTAAGAGTTATGAGATGTGAGAAGTAATGTGTGAGTGTTGGAGTGGAAATATGGTGATTTTTAATGAGTTGATAAATCAACAACATTTTGAATATGATCCTAGATAAGCTATGAGTAAGTGTGAAGCTTTCAAGTGTTTGTGGAAGACTTAGTTGGTTCTAAAATCTTATGTTTGGCTAGTGTGATGTGATCTAGTGAGCTATTTTGATGTAATCAAATCTGAATTGTACATCAGTGGTCACAGATCCCACGGTTCTCTTCTGGGAGGGATCCGGCCAGTTATAAAGTTGGGATCCGCCAACTGCATATCAGAAGGCTTTTAGCAAATGTGCAACTTTGCACTTTTAAGAAAATTCTTCTCCTAGTTGTTTCTATAGGGACTAAATTCAAGAACACAACAAATATAAGGATTTGCACATTAGAAAGAGCTAAAAGTTCCTAAAATGAGTCACGACGACCACTCAAGGAGTCGTAGAATCTCATTCTTCAAGTTCCTAAGTTAGAATTGTTTAGTGCCAAGATATGGCAAGACCTACATACTACAAGCATTGTTTAAGTTTTACAAACCATTGTTTGAAATTGTTCTTTGCAAATTAAGGTCTTATGACCTTACCTCATTTCTCCTCTCTTTCCCGTTTTCACTCGTCCTCCACTCTTTATCATACCATTTCTACTTCTTTTTCTTCAAGAGGTTGGCAAAGCACTTGAAGATTCCCTTGGTTTGTTGCCATTCGGGTGATGCACCAGGAACGTCCGGCAATTGGTTGATGTACTCCAAGGGGTCGAGTTCGGTATTTCCGAGTGGGTTGCTACTTCCTTCACCTTCTCTTTGCCTCTCCCTTTCTTCCGAGGAATCCGTGGGTGGGTGAGGCCTTTTTCCATCTACCATAAACCTTGTGGTTCTTCCCTCCGTCAATGATACCATAACCTTGTTGCAAAAGCTATGGTCATAGGTTTGTGGATAAGGATCTAATGAAAAGATGAATTTAGAAAGACGGGTTAGGAGCATTGCATACGGGAGCACCATCTTGTCTATGCTTCTTACACTTGCCATTCTGTTGATCATGTAGTAGGCAAGGTTAAAGCGAGTCCCGGTCACTAGGAAATAGATCATGAAACTTAGACATGCGTTGGGGTGATCCTTGTTTCCTACTAGGCACACCACATTCTCCCTTATCACATCTTCCCATTTCCTATACAATCCGTACATCTCGGAGAGCTCCATTTGGAAAGGATCCCTATAGATCAATTTTGACTTCCTAGTAACCCTTGATGGGGATGCTCTTGGCATAAACACGGTGTCCCTCACCATGGTTGCATCCGGGATTAACATGTGATAAATTTCGTGATGATCAACCATAGAGTGTATCTCCTCCAACGACCACTCATTAGAATACATGAAAACACCATCATATGGAACCCCTATTATTCTTCCAAACTCCACAAGCGAAAGAGTGTACTCATGTCCATTTATGGTGAATTCAATTGAGATGGATCCATCATCATTTCTAATTATCCCCATTGTCTTGTAGAACTCGAGTACGAAGACCGGGCAAATTTGTTCGTTTATGTCCAATAAACAATCAAACCCAATAGCTCCAAAAACTTCTCTTATGTCGGTATTGGCAAGAAATGATGGTTCTGCTACTCGACCTTTGTGAAAAAGTCTCTTTTCAAGCATTTTAAAAACTTTCCTATCTTCGGGACTAAGTCCATCTTTTCTATGGTACATTGGTATGTAATGAGCGGTGTCTTGGTAATCTTGTTGTTTGTTGCTTGGCATGATTGTTCCTAAACAATACAACCACAATGTGGTGTTAATTTTGAATAGTAACCTAGAGGGTTTGATCACAATTTTGCTCTCATCATCTTTGTTAAATTCAAGAAATGTGTTTAATTTGTATTAACAATGTTAATTCTTTGATTTAGATTATCTTAGAAAACAATGTGGTGACAAATTATGATAAACCCATTTGAACCCAACTCTTAAAGATGAAGGAATTGTAATCCTAGAAATCAAGGAATTAAATTAACAATGTAGTGAAGATTATACTTACATAAGTGATTGTTATGCTTGAGAGAAATGATCAAATTGCTCCTTTGAACAGTAGCTGTGTTCTTGTTTGTGAGTCTTTGAAGTGGATATAATTGTGGAACATCCACAGTGATCATTACTAACTTATGTTGTCTTCTATTGCACGGATCCCGCGGGTCCCTCTCATTTAGGATCCGGCTAGTGTAAACGCAGGGATCCGGCATGACAACAAAAATCAGCTCAAGCATTCCTTGATAACTTTGGTTTGGGAGTTCTAAAATCTCCTAGAGTTTGATGTTTAAGCTCAATAACTTGTGATTTGAGTTTTTGACGGTTTAGTATTAATAATACTAGTCATGGTTTCCTTTTTAAGAATTAGTCGCAATTCTTGGAAGGTTTATCAAAGATTATGATAAAATCCCATTTTATCATAATATAAGAATTTTTTCACACGGAAAATTATTAACATAAGTGGAGTGTCAATAATTCCTTTGTGATGGATAATGATTAAGGTTATCGAATAACCAAGATATCATTATTACGAGTTGGTAGTGTAGTCTATACAAATCAGTCGAAGAATACTATTCTTGATGATGACTTTAATATAGATAACTACTTACGTAATTACTAATAAATATTAATTATGCAACTAAGATTTTAACAATAATAAAACCAAAAATAAATTATTAACGATCATACATTTGCTAAATATTCTTTTTAAGAAAAGAAGTATTTAGATGAGATGCTTTGTGATCTTCTTGGAATCTCCAGATTCATGTGTGAGAAGGACAATACTAAACATTCTTTTTGCGAAAAGAAATATTTAGATAGATTCTTCATGATCTTCTTGGTAACCCCAAATCCAAGTATGGAGAATACTTAACAAGGAAAATATTAGAACATTCTATCATTGTCCAACAATAAACATTATAATGAAATTTTTAGTTTATATATATATATATATATATATATATATATATATATATATATATATATATATATTTTTCATTTTTAAAACATGAATTTGAAAAATCCTTCTTTGTAGTTTTCAAACATACACGGATCGTATCAAGTTTTTAAAGTACAACATACTTTAAGAAACTTGGTAACGAAGCTCTGATGCCAATTGTGGAAAACTAGAAGGGGGGGTTGAATAGTTTTACCAATTTAAAACTTCCTTTTAAATAATTAGATCGACTTATGTCAATCTATTTGGTTGTTTATGTTGGACGTTGATAGATAGATATATAAACGTGTAATGAAAGGTAAAGAGTAAGAAGCACATAAACATGACACAAGTATTTTTAGTGGTTCGGCTACAAGGACACCTTCCTTGCCCTACTCCACTCCCCGAGTCACCTACTCGAGAGTTCGTAAACACTACACGACACCAATCTCCTTATGGCGGAGAAGCCTTCACAACGTCGCCTACTCTTTTTCTGGTACTAGGCTAACCACCGGGTTCTTTCACTCCAAGGTGAACCACACCTATCACAACGTCGCCTACCCTTTATTAGGTACTAGGCTAAGCACCTAGTTCCATTACTATGGAGGAACTACTACCCATCACAACACAACACCTAATCTCAAGGAGATCCACTCCTTGTTACAACACCATCAAGGATATCACCATCCTTGGAAATAAACTAATACTTATATGTATAACGATGCACCTCATCGATTATACGACCTAGGAATTCTTCCCTAATGCCACTTGATTTGATTCTTAGGCATCCTTCACTAATGCCTTTGACACAACGCTTGGCACCTTTCACTAATGCCATCGTCTTGACATCTTTAGCATTCTTCCCTAATGCTTTTGACACGGACGTTAAGCACCTTTCACTAATGCTTTCTTCTTGACTCTTTCGGCATCCTTCACTAATGCCTTCAACACAACATCTACAGAGAAATAAAGAACTATCAACAAGAGAGCCTCAGTTGTCTCGATGATGACAAAGCATGGCAACTCATGGACTTGAGCTTGCTCGACGTCAAGAAGTGGTGATCTCGCCTTTAAGAGGAACCTAGAGAATCACACAAAAACAAAAGACAAACTACATAGAAAGATCCCTTAGTATCAGTGGTTAGAGAGGTACAATACTTGGAGAAAGTATGTGTGAAAGTGGTGAGCAAAAAGGAAGAAGTGGCTCACTATTTATAGAGGAGAAAACTTAATGTTCCCCGGATCCCACGGATCCCTCCCACAAGAGATCCGGCTAGCGTAAAGCTAGGGATCCGTGGGACGCTCCTCTTTACCCATGGGTATTTTGGTTATGGGTCATAGGTTATGGGTTGATCCATAGGTTTCTTACTAGATACAATGTATCTTATAAGTTCAATGTACCAAGTCAAGTGATTTAGATAAAACCATGGGTTATGGGTCAATACCATTTGTTAGTTTTTTCCCATTTTAGTATATACTAGTTTAAGTATATATTTACCAAAATATGTAAGCACTAGTTGTTGTACATATGTATTATTAATTCATAAAATCACTTATACTTGTTTTACTGTTTTATGTGAAAGCGTAAGTGTGTTAGAAAACTATTGGCTCAAACAGTTTACGTATTTTATTTGTTCGTTAAAATGATTTTACGTTTGTTATCGACAAAACATTAGAAGATCGTAAAATATAGATAAACGTTTTACGGCTCATTTGTATTAACACATATGATTTCACATAACATCGAATCTAAAGCTTTTAGAAACTAACTTAAAATCGGCAAAACTATTCAACCCCCCTTCTAGTTTTCCACAATTGGCATCAAGAGCTAAGTTTATAAAAGTTTTAAAGTAAACCGTATTTTAAAAACTTTTCGATCACTTTGGGTTCTGAAAATTACAAAGAAGGGCAATCCATGCAACGACCTCCACTACTTGAAACTAATGGTTTTATATATTGGAAAAATAGATTCGAAACGTATGTGAAGTCTAAAGATATTGATCTTTGGTACATCATTGTTGAAGGCGATTTTGAAGCCACTGCAAAAGATGAAAATGGAATATTAGTTAACATACCTCCTGATAAACTCACCGATGAAATTAAGAAAAAGCTTTCCAAAAATAATGAAGCTAAAATGATTTTGTATAATGCTTTACCCAAAAAGGAATTCAAAAGAATCTCCATGCTTAAAACCTCTAAAGAAATTCGGAATTCTTTAGTTGTAACTCATCAAGGTAATCAACAAGTGAAAAACAATAAAATCGATTTATTTGTTCAACAATATGAACAGGTTTCAATATCGGATGAGGAAAATATAGATCATTCTTTTGCTAACTTTAATATTATAATTACATCTTTGCAAGCACTTGATGAATCTTTCTCTAGCCGTAACCATGTTAGGAAATATCTAAAGGCACTTCCATCCAAGTGGAGATCTAAGGTGACGACAATCGAAGAGTCAAAAGATTTGACAATCCTCACCCTTGATGAACTCATAGGCAAGTTAAAGGTCTATGAGCTTGTTCTTGCTAAAGATTCTGAAGCCTCAAAAGTGAAAGAGAAGCACATATCTCTTGCCCTTAAAGCCAAGAAGGTCTCAAGCGATAAAGAGGACTCCTCTTCGGATAGTGATGACGAGGAGTATGCCATGGCGGTAAGGGATTTCAAAAAGTTCTTTAGAAGGAAGGGAAGATATGTCAAACAACCGTATGACGACAAGAAAGGATTCCGAAAAAGCAAAGAGGACGAGAAGCCAAGGGATGATCGCGCTTGCTTTAAATGTGGGGACCCAAACCACTTTATTAGTAAGTGTCCCAAACGCGATGATCAAAAGGCATTCGTGAGCGGTTCATGGGGAATGAGCGAGGAGGAGGATGAAGAAATTTGTCTCATGGCAAATGACGAGGTATGTCACGAATACTATAGTAGCTCATCATTAGATGATGATTCATTGCATAATGAATATGATAAACTTTGCAAAATTAGTCTAAAAGTAATCAACAAAAATAAGTTTTTGAAAAATCAAAACCAATGTTTAGAAAAGGAAGTCATAGATCTAAAGGCAAAATTAAAACGTCTAGAAAAGAGGAAGATAACAAGTGGCGAATGTGAACTTTGCGTTCAACTTCAAACACTAGTTGGTCATCTAGATTCTAAGATTGATAGAATGAACACTAAAACCTTAGATATGATATTGGATAGTGTTAAAACAGGAAATAATAAAAAAGGTCTAGGTTTTCAGGAACTTAATGCGTCAACTAGTGAAAACAAAGAAACACAATTCGTAAAGGCACTAGAGAAACAAACCACTGTAGTCACGGATCCCACGGATCCTACAAACAAGGAACCGGCTAGTGTACAGCTAGGGATCCGTGGGTCTGCTGAAGCAAATAGTGGTAATAATGTAGCTTCCTCTTCTAGAACTGATTTTGTTATTGTTAATAAGAAGAAACCAACTTATGTTACCATTAGACAACTACCTCAAAGATATAATCAAAGCTTTATAAGAAAAAAAGGTCCATCATTTTCAAAACCAAACACATCTAGGAGACCTAATAATTTTTATCCAAGAAGTAACCATCAAATGGGATGGAATCCAAATATTCAAAATGGCTTTCCATTTCAAAAATTTGCACCATGGAACGCATATTCACCTTATCCATACATGTCTAACATGAATGGAATGTTTAACACTAATGGACCCATGAACAAATGAGGACCAAAATTTTGAGTTAATTGTTTTCTTAGGTGTGCTTAAAGGTCGACCTAGATCCGGATGAATGGATCAAGGATAGCGGGTGCACGAGGCACATGACCGGCAATAAAAATTTATTCTCCACATATGAATCCTTCAATGGAGGAAATGTGGTATTTGGAAATAGAAAAAGCAAAATCATCGATAAAGGTACGATCTCTAACAAATCTCTAACCATTAACGATGCGTGTCACGTAGAAAACCTAAACTTTAACCTCTTAAGTATAGGACAAATATGTGATAAAAAGTGCAACGTACTTTTTAACGAAACCGGTAGTAAGATATTAAAAAACAGTATCACCATAGGTAGAGGAATTAGGAAACATGGAGTCTATGTCATTAAAATTGGTAATGAACCTAAAGACAAACTTTGTCTTACTTCTATGGATGATACTTCGACCTTATGGCATCGAAGATTGGGTCATGCCAATATGCCACTTCTTCAATCGCTATCATCCAAAAATCTAGTAAGAGATCTACCTAAATTAAAATATGAACATCACTTTTGTGATGCTTGTAACGTAGGAAAACAAGTCAATTCTAGTCACAAAGCTAAAAACATGGTGTCTACAACTAAGTGTCTAGAGTTACTACACATGGATTTATTTGTTCCATCCGCTATCCAAAGTTTTGGAGGCAACTACTACACTTTGGTTATAGTGGATGATTACTCTAGGTACACGTGGACTAAATTTTTAAAGAACAAAACTGAAACGTTCAATTACTTTAAAATATTAAGTAAGAAAATCCAAAGACAACTAGGAAGTCCTATAGTATCTATTAGAATGGATCATGGTAGGGAATTCGATAATGAAGTGCAATTTGGAGCCTTTTATGACGCTAATGGTATTACTCACAACTTCTCGGCTCCTCGCACTCCACAATCGAATGGGGTAGTTGAAAGAAAGAATAGAACCCTACAAGAAATGAGTAGCACCATGCTTAATGAGCAATCCATACCTCAAAAGTTTTGGTGAAATGTTGTTGATACCTCAACGTACATACTTAATAGAGTCTTAATTAGACCATTTTTAGGTAAAACTCCATACAAGTTACTTCAAGGCAAAAAGCCTACGTTAGATCACTTTAGAGTCTTTGGTAGCAAATGTTTTCTACTTAACACAAAAGATTACCTTACAAAATTTGATCCTAAATCAACCAAATGTATCTTTTTAGGTTACTCTCCTAATAGCAAAGCTTACGTCATATTAAATAAAGAAACAATGAAGGTTGAAGAGTCATTAAACATAAAATTTGATGAAAGTCCACCCAAACCTACTCCACCTCTTGTCGATGGCGAGATTATCGAAAGTGAAGCTATTGTAATAAAGAAAAGGACAAACGAAGAAGAAGAACCTATAAATGATGAAATCATAAATATTAAAGAGTCCAAAGATCACCCCGTAGATATAGTCATAGGAAAGCTAAACGAGAGAACCTTAAGGTCTCAAGTTCAAAACCAAAGTAGTTTTTTTTTGTCTCAACCATAGAACCTAAGAATACACAAAAGGCGATAAAAGATGAAAGTTGGGTAATGGCTATGCAAGAAGAGTTAAATCAATTTGTTTCTAACGATGTTTGGACACTCGTCCCCCCACCTAGTAATCAAACCGTAATAGGAACCAAATGGATATATAAAAACAAGTTAGATGCAAACGGTATAGTGTCTAGAAACAAAGCTAGACTCGTTGCCCAAGGGTATAATCAACAAGAAGGAATAGACTTTGATGAGACCTATGCTCTCGTGGCTACATTAGAGTCTATAAGAATACATCTTGCTTATGGTTGTGCTAATGATCTTAAGCTTTATCAAATGGATGTTAAAAGTGCTTTTCTAAATGGTTTTATTAATGAAGAAGTATATGTAGCTCAACCTACGGGCTTCATCGATTTTGAAAAACCTAAACATGTGTATAAGCTAAAGAAAGCCCTTTACGGTCTTAAACAAGCTCCAAATGCTTGGTATGATAAACTCAAGTCATTCTTAATCAAACACAACTGCACCATGGGGTTAGTTGATAACACACTTTTTACTAAGAAAAGAGAGTCACATATAATCATTGTTCAAATATATGTAGATGATATTATATTTGGATCTACTAGTCAAGACATGTGTGATGATTTCTCTAAAATCATGCATGACGAGTTCGAGATGAGTATGATGGGAGAACTTAGTTTCTTTCTTGGTCTACAAATCAAACAAGTAGAAGATGGTATCTTCTTTAATCAATCTAAATACATAAATGAGATGTTAAAGAAATTCGGTTTAGAAGAGTCAAAACCAATTAGGACACCAATTTCATCCGACACTAAGCTCACAAAAGATGAAGACGGCGAATCCGTTGATAACACAAAATATCGTGGCATGATTGGTAGTCTTCTCTACCTCACGGCTAGTCGACCGGATATCATGTTTAGTGTTTGTCTATGTGCTAGGTTTCATGAAGATCCTAAAACATCACATCTAGAAGCCGTCAAAAGTATATTTAGATACATTAAGGGTACAAATCAATTAGGATTGTGGTATCCTAAGGGTACGGGGGTATGTAATTTTATGGGATGTTGTTTGACATCTTGGTTCTCAAAGAGGCAAACGGAATTGGCCATATCAACAATAGAAGCCGAATATGTCTCCGACGGCAAAGCATGCCAACAAGCACTATGGATGAAACAAGCGTTAGTTGACTTCGACATTCATTTAAGTGACATAGCCATTCTATGTGACAACAAAGGTGCCATCGACTTAAGCTAGAATCCGGTATTGCATTCTCGCACCAAGCATATTGAGATTCGTCATCACTTCTTAAGAGACAATGTTCAAAAGGGGAACATCTCTATTGAGAAGGTAGTGTCTGAAGACAACATAGCCGACGTCCTCACCAAACCGTTGAAGCAGGAACAATTCAACCTACTTCATCTTGGTTTTGGTCTCATGGAACAATCGTCGTAATTAACTTTTAAACTCTACAAAGTATGTAAACACTAGCCTTCTTCTTTCTGAGTCTAGGATCTCCATTTCACGCACAACTCACAAGCAATACGGGAATTTTCAAAACCCAAGATAAGTTTTACTTATAATTCATAGTTTTCTCTTACTTTTCAAGATAAGTACATTTTGCAAACACGTAATTGCATACATTTTTTTGCTTTCAATGAATAAACGGTTTATTCACACATAGAAACTTTTTTTTTCAAAATGTTTTCTAAAAAGGATACCTCTTCGCATATCACTTTCATAAAAGTCATTTCTCACGTCTAGGACAAATCGCTTTTTCATTATTAATACAATGTAAAAACCCATTTTCATTGCATCTCATGTCTTTTAAATGCTAAAGAGGACACATAACTAATATGTGTTTTCGGGTACATTCATTTAAGCAACAATGAATTAGGAGCACTCGGGTTATCTCACATAATAATGTGCTTTTTCACTTCTAGTTTATTTCTTCTTTTCCTTTTAGGAGTTGAGATAACCGCAACTCTAAATGGTTTGCATATAGGCACACACTAGGCACAAATATTTCCATAAGGAAAATTTTGAGCTGCCTGAATCACCAGTACCACGGATCCCAGCCTTAATGCTGGACGGATCCCTCAAGGGAAGGATCCGTGGGATCCGTGAGACAGAAGCTAATTTTATCTTCTATTTTTCTCACTTTGGATGAAAACTTCAATAGTTTCATCATTTCTTTTATTTTTTTTGGAGTATGTTATTTAATGCTTGTGTTCTCATGATCACATGCCTTAAATTCATATTTAATCATTAGATTTTAATCCACATTTTGGGTCAAGCATTCATTACAATGCATTATTTTTCTATAAATAGGATTCCCAAAATGCTTGCATATTCATCACTCTCAACCTCACAAACAAACATCATCATGTCATCCAAAAGAACTTCCAACATAGATGAATCACCTAGTGCAAACAACCCCTTTCAAGAAATACAAAACTTTGTCCTCCCACCTTCCAAAGTACCACCACCCAAATCTAGAAAAACCGCACGGATTAGCATCCGGCCCTGTTGCTTAGCAAAACCATCTTCAAATGGTTCATCACCAACAACTCATCCACCACAAGATGCTTCCATTATAACACCTCCTTCATCACCAACTAGTACACCAACTTCATCACCCATCTAATCCCCACCTAAGGTCACTCTTTTGGAACTCCTTAAGACTCCAATAAGATCTCAACAAACCAAGCAAAAAGAACTAGTCTTTTTGACACCTCCAACTTCTACAAACACAATTTTCAAAGACCTTGAAACTTCACCACCTTTAGCTCTCATTGTGTTACAAGAACATCTAGGTTCTTTTCCACCACCACTTTCAAACATTCCGGACTTTGATTCGCATTTTCCAACTTTTCCACCACAACTTCTGCATCAAAGTCACCCGGAAAACTTTCGCACTCATTACCCACATCACCTACATTGTGAGCATTGCCAATCCACTAGGGATATTGCAATAGAGATTAGGGAAGAAATGCGAGTCATACTTAACCTCATCCTTGATCGCATCAACATCATTACTCATCAACACTTCTATCCATAACCTTATGCAAGCAAGGAGTCATTTTTTTAAGAACAAGTCTTGTTCTTACTTTTACATGCTTGTATATGGCATAAATACCACTACATTTTGTTGTTTTATTACAAGGCCTTGTTTACATACCTTGGCTCCCAATCTTGATTCTCGTCAATCACAAGATTATTTATGCATGTTACTACTAACCCTTTCTTTGTAGGATTTTTTAATTTTTCTCACTTAACGTCCCTTTCTAGGGGGAGTTAGCGATACGTGGACTCTTTTTCCACATTTTATTTCTTCGTTGGTTAACTTTTTGTTTTGAAAATAAGGGAGAGAAGAAGTAAAACTTAGGCTTTCAAAACATACGTCTAATCTTAAGTTTTACTCATCATAACATTATGTTTTGTCATCAACAAAAAGAGGGAGATTGTTAATACAAATAAACCGTAAAAATATTTATTAATATTTAGTGATCTCTTTGTGTTTTGTTGATAACACATATGATGTTATCATAAGTAAAATTATAAGGATACATGTTATTTTTGTAAAGCATTTACATATAGTCATTTAATACAAATTGTTGTAATAAATCATTGGTTGTAATAGTTTATTAGGATGGGTAAAAACCACAACCCATGGAGCTGATAAGGTTTTAAAATGTACCTTTTTGAGGGGTCGTTTAAGCCCTTAATTGATCACTTTTGCATCCGTTACTACTTAATTTCGTTCCTTTTCACTTTTTAGGTCTCTTGAAGGCAAATTGCTGGAATGACACTTATTCGGACGAAAAGGCGTGAACATACGAAGAAATTGGCCAAAGTCAAGAATCAAGACACTCAGGCTGCTGGAAGTGAAAGGGACGGCGTCAGGTTCTAAGTGTGACGCCGTCGTGCATATTTTGTGACGGCACGGTAGCCAAATTGCTATTTTACACTTGACGGCGTCAGGTTTTAAAGAGTAGGGTGTCACAACTCAGACGTCCTATATTCAGATCCCGACGGCGTCAGAAGATGAAGCCGACGGCGTCACAACTATAAGGTGACGCCGTCACAAGCTGCAACATGCGTGCGAAGTAGCTGATACTGTTTTGGCCATAACTTTTGCATACGAACTCGGATTTAGGTGATTCAAAAGCCCACACGACCGGAACGAGAAAATCTACAGTTTGGTGAAAAAATGGTCGTGACGCCGTCACTCTATAAGTGTGACGTCGTCACTCTTTGCCAATAGAAAATCTGCCTATAAATAGAACATTATAACTTCACTTTTTGTAAGCCCTAAACCCTAAGTCCGATTCTGGGGTTTAGGTAGGTGTTTTTACAGCAACTTAAAGGGTTTCAAACACTCTATAAACATCGTGTAATTTTTTGTTTGATTATCCAATCCTATGGTATGTCTTTAATTATCATGATTGTTGCTTGCTCTTCATTAGTTATGCTTGGCTAATTCACCTAGTGTTTGCTTATGATTGTATGAAACTTGTATGTAATTAATTAGATGTTATTGATTTCTTAGTGATGCTTGTGTCTATATTCATCATTAGGGGTGTGACAATTTCAATGAGTCTAATTGGTTTAGTTTATAATTCTTGCATCCTACTGTCTCTTGTTTGATTGGTTGTCTCTTATTTTAATTGTAATTGCCTTAGGAGTGCGACTAGGCTATCGTTGTGTTTAATACTTGATAAATCTTGGATAGTTTATGAATGACTTAGTGGATTTCGTTTACTAAACCCAAAGATAACCTCAAAGTTAGTTTATGAATGACTTAGTGGATTTCGTTTACTACACTTAAAGGTGACTTCAAAGAGTTAGGGAATGCACACCTTACGACCTTAGAAAACACAACGCGTTAAGAATAAGGACGTGACAATTCAACCATCAATAGGACGTGACAATTTAGTAGGTAGAATTGGATAGCTAGCAAGGAGTAATACATCATAAGTAGATACGCTTCACGTTCCTGGTAGACCCATAATTTAGTTAGTATCTTTTGGGATAGTTGACTAGCAACTAATTCCACCCTCCCCTCCAAAACCGAGATTCATAAAATATAAAAATACAAAAATAATCATCCCTCACCTTTAGACTTAAATCGACATACACTTCAGCCTAACGACACTATTCCTCTAGAGAACGATATCAATACTCGTGGCTTACCCTAATACTACACTACAACGATTAGGTTCACTGCCTAGGGTGTTGAAAAACTTGCTCGACCAAAAGGAAGTTCCTTTGACCTCGAACGACGCGTGTAGCGATATCAAGTTTTTGGCGCCGCTGCCGGGGAATAGTTATTGTTTAGGCTTGATTTCTATCTCGTTTAGGTCTACTCACAAGATTCCTATCAAGTGAGATTTTTTTTTCTTTTTATTAGCTTCCTTGTAGTCTATCCCCCTTCTTTGTGTCTTTGTTCGTAAAACTTTTCCAATGACTCTTCCGTTCACCATTATGGAGAACGCGAATCCACTATATCCGTGATTAGGTTTTTTCATAAAAAATTATGATATTACTAAAGCGGATTATTCAAGATGGTGGGAAGAAAGTAACCAAGTCCATAAACCTTTTGAGGGTTTCACCATTCCATCAAGCCCACAAAACACCTCATCTAGTGAAACCTATGCTTTGTATGAGCCTTCACCCAGGATAGACTTTCGTGAACAACCTCCATGTTTAGAAACTATTGTTAGTGAGGCCCTTAGGAGAACTGACCAAATATGTGAAAATATTATGGTAAGCAACCAAGCATTAAACCATAAGTTGGATCAATTACTAAGTTTGGTTTCATCACGACCTAAGGAAATAGCACATGATGAGCATATAGATGATGTAGATGTGATTGAGGATAGTGTGAAAATTCTAGACCCACAATGCATCCCACAAGTCCCACCATCATTTAAGGCATACACACCGCACGTGACTTACCCGGAAGTAGTAGAAGAGACTTTAGGAATCCCGATGGCGGTAGAACATTTGAACCAAACGCAACTAAAGAATATAGGTTTGAATACTTGTAGTCTTAGTTTTACTAATAGTTCTGGAGGATTTCCTAGTGTTGATGAACCGGAACCTCAATCTTTACATCTAGGAGACAAAAGAGGAACCGACCCACCCATCAACCAATTTAGTCCGGGTAGTTTTAGGATGAAGGAAGCCATTCACACACCCCCTTCACCTTACGTGGAAAATCGCCACCCTAAGGGTGTGTATCGCTACTATCACCCGCACTTAAACTTAAGTGTAGGGAAAACCTCCCCTTTATCCGTTAAATAAGGGTAGAGTCAGGCTCGTGACTCGAACAAAAACAAGCGCTTCTTGGAAGGCAACCCATGTGTATTTGTTTTTCATTTTCATTTGTGTGTTGTATATCTTTTATTAATTGTTTATTCTTTTGTTTGAATTTGTAAAAATGCTTTATTTTGTCTTTAACCTCGTCTTAATTACATATAAAGGTATTTTACATAAGGGATAAATGTAGGGAGGATTACACACGTTTTTAAAAGAAACGTGAACATGAAAATTACAATTATTTAAAAGATATACATGTGTGTTTGTTCGAGTCAAATGCTTGTATCGAGTCATAATGGATGTTTTGCAGGAAATTTTTCCAGATTTTAAAGATAAAAATGTTCCAGAATTTTTTCTAGAAAATCGCAGACCACAGCATAACCGACGGCGTCAGATCGCAACCGACGGCCAGAGGAGCGTAAATGCTTCTAACTTTTTCTCGTTTTCTGTGCTACTTATAAATTTTTGGATTTTTCTAGGTTTTAATTTTCTAGAAAATCTGCAAACATCCATTCCACAAGCATTATATCTTATTTAAGTCTGGAATTACACCTTGTTGTGATTTTTCTTTGTTCGGTTTGATGCGTTGAGTTGTTTGTTTTCTTCAAGTGTGCAGGTTTAATTTATCAAGAAGAAGATACATAAGATCGGAAGGAGCTTTTCACGAAAACGTTCTTCTTGAAGAAAGATGTAACCACCACTTCACACGGATCCTACCGAGCTAATCAGGGGAGTACTAGTTTCTTTCGTTTTTAATTACCTTCCATTATCATAACTTTGATACTTTCGGGGAACATTGGGGACAATGTTCAGTTTAAGTGTAGGGAGGGAAAATAAAATGGGAAATTTGAAACTATGCTTATCCTTGATTATTTGCTTTGTCCAATTGCATTTGTGTAATAAACGATGAGAAAATGTCGGTTAGGGTAATTTTGGCACCAAATTTAAAATTTTTCATGACATATAGGAGTAGGCCATTAGTCTTAACAAAAGCGTCTCACGGATAGAAAGTTATATGACTAGCACAAAAACCCTTTACCACCCAAATTCCACCCAAAATGTGAGGATCACCCTTAGATTAGTAGGAATTAAAGCATTCATCTTTAATGCTTAGAGTGTGAACCGGTAGTATAATAGATTCTAGAACTTGTTTTGTGATGCATCCCGAGATCGCTAGTAAGACTACACTTGTGTATTTAGGAATAACTAAATGATAAGAGGCATTAGGATAACCCTTATTTGATACCTGTAATTTAATTACTTCTTCCACATCGGCTGAGTAATTCCCCCACACCTTTGCGTTGTACTCATCTTTAGTACACGATACCCCAAGTTAACCCCTCAGAGCCTATCCTTTTCGCAGTTCTCGTGATGTTTTGGTTTTTCCGGAATTTCAATGAAGAGCATTGTTTACACCCCACCCCCAAATGTACACCCAAATCGCCTTAGCCTACCTTGTATGCACTCACTTTTAGTGCATTATTGTTTTTACCCTAAACCCTTAGTTCAATTATCTTGTTGCTTGCATAAGTTGCTAAGTCGAGTCATATCCTTTGTACACAGTTTTGGGACGATTGGGACTCATGGGAAAAGTTAAAGTTTATGAAATGACGGGAAGGGAACGTTAAATTCAAATTCCCTTTATTTGCGTAATAATGTACTCCAAGTGTTTTGATCTTTTCAATTCGGGTCAAATTAGTGTTAGAGTAATAAAAACTCAAGTGTAGGGATGTCCCTATAAATCCCTATCATTTTGATGTTACCGTAGAGGATGGTAGAGTAAAAGTGTATGCAAAAAAAAAATGTTGAAAAAAAAACATACGGGCTACCATCCTACATCTATCCTTTAAATTTATGTTTGTTTGTTTCAGTTATCTAGGGTTTAGAGTGTCGAGTCTTGGCTTAGCAACGCCATTCTTCGTATGCTTGTAACATAAAGATTTTTGACTTGCCACCACTAAATAGCCTATCCCACCAAACCCTTTGTTTCCCTACCGTAAGCCTAACATTACAACCCTTTAAAAGACATCTTTGATAGTCTTTCCTAGGTGCTTACGCCAAAGCGATGGAGGTTTGATCTAGTCTCAAGCTTATGGTAATCTATGTACTAGGACCGGTTAATGAGTGTTTATCTTCCATTTCCAACTTGTTATATTTCATATACACCCGAGAGATGTGAGTACCCAAACACCCCATGTGAGGTGCTAGTATGTAATTTCCGTGCTTGTTATGACTTTTGCGGGGCTTATATGTGTTGTGGATTGTTCTAAACCAATGCTTCATGACCACTAACTTATAAATTAATTGGCCAAAAGCACATTTGCTTGAGGACAAGCAAATACCAAGTGTAGGGATATTTGATAAGTTTTTAAAATGTACCTTTTTGAGGGGTCGTTTAAGCCCTTAATTGATCACTTTTGTATCCTTAACTACTTAATTTTCTTTCCTTTTCACTTTTTAGGTCTCTTGAAGGCAAATTGCTGGAATGACACTTATTCGGACGAAAAGGCGCGAATATACGAAGAAACTGGCCAAAGTCAAGAATCAAGACACTCAGGCTGCTGGAACTGAAAGGGACGGCGTCTGGTTCTAAGTGTGACGCCGTCATGCATATTTTGTGACGGCTCAGTAGCCAAATTGCTATTTTACACTTGACGGCGTCAGGTTTTAAAGAGTAGGGCGTCACAACTCAGACGTCCTAGATTCAGATCCCGACGGCGTCAGAAGATGAAGCCGACGGCGTCACAACCATAAGGTGACGCCGTCACAAGCTGCAACATGCGCGCGAAGTAGCTGATACTGTTTTGGCCATAACTTTTGCATACGAACTCGGATTTAGGTGATTCAAAAGCCCACACGACCGGAACGAGAAAATCTACAGTTTGGTGAAAAAATGGTCATGACACCGTCACTCTATAAGTGTGACGCCGTTACTCTTTGCCGATAGAGAATCTGCTTATAAATAGAACATTATAACTTCACTTTTTGTAAGCCCTAAACCCTAAGTCCGATTCTAGGGTTTAGATAGGTGTTTTTCCAGCAACTTAAAGGATTTCAAACACTCTATAAACATCGTGTAATGGTTTGTTTGATTATCCAATCCTATGGTATGTCTTCAATTATCATGATTGTTGCTTGCTCTTCATTAATTAGGCTTGGCTAATTCACCTAGTGTTTGCTTATGATTGTATGAAACTTGTATGTAATTAATTAGATCTTATTGATTTCTTAGTGATGCTTGTGTCTATCTTCATGATTAGGGGTGTGACAATTTCATAGAGTCTAATTGGTTTAGTTTATAATTCTTGCATCCTACTGTCTCTTGTTTGATTGGTTGTCTCTTATCTTAATTGTAATTGCCTTAGGAGTGCGACTTGGCTATCGTTGTGTTTAATACTTGATAAATCTTGGATAGTTTATGAATGACTTAGTGGATTTCGTTTACTAAACCCAAAGATAACCTCAAAGTTAGTTTATGAATGACTTAGTGGATTTCGTTTATTACACTTAAAGGTGACTTCAAAGAGTTAGGGAATGCACACCTTACAACCTTAGAAAACATAACGCGTTAAGAATAAGGACGTGACAATTCAACCATCAATAGGACGTGACAATTTAGTAGGTAGAATTGGATAGCTAGCAAGGAGTAATACATCATAAGTAGATACGCTTCACGTTCCTGGTAGACCCATAATTTAGTTAGTATCTTTTGGGATAGTTGACTAGCAACTAATTCCACCCTCCCCTCCAAAACCGAGATTCATAAAATATAAAAATACAAAAATAATCATCCCTCACCTTTAGACTTAAATCGACATACACTTCAGCCTAACGACACTATTCCCCTAGAGAACGATATCAATACTCGTGGCTTACCCTAATACTACACTACAACGATTAGGTTCACTGCCTAGGGTGTTGAAAAACTTGCTCGACGAAAAGGAAGTTCCTTTGACCCCGAACGACGCATGTAGCGTTATCAGGAGCTTGGTTTAAAATTGCGTTTTGCGATCCGATGCATTCAAGGTCCCCGGGGCCGATGCGTGATGCGAATGCGGGCGCAATTTAGACACGATGCGTTTAGTATTTAACAAAATAAAAAAAAAAATACTTATACGTAATATATTTACAAGTACCAAGTAAATGCAATAAACTTATAAATACAACTGTAACATATTCAAATTCGGCCAATAATCCATTTAATAAACCACCTTGTCATAGTTATGTAACTCATGGTTCTGTATTTTGTTTATGTCATAGACTCAATGTTCTGTGTCAACTTTCAAGTAAATGAAAACATCACAGTCATATCACAACTAAATGAAAACTCCACAATTAAATGTGCATTTGATGTATGCTTTCTTACACTAAAAAAAACCAATTACCCAAAAGAATTTATGTTTCCAAATGCAATATCAAGCAGATGAAAGTGCACAATATTTTAGCTAGTACTAGACTACTGGGTAATACAATCATAAGCACTAAAAAAGCATAGAAATGATCCAAGATCATATATTGGTAATCATGAGTTTCGTAAATCTAAACGTGCATATGTTTTGGTTCTATATTTCATGGCTAGACCCCAATGAAGTTGCATTAACATGATCTAATCAGTTGATAAATTATAAAGAGCACCTCCTGATACATCATAAAAGGTCCTCATTAAAATAGTTGGGCTATTAAATTTGGTTTTACTTTTATAAATCAACGCAAATTCCAAATTGCGCTAATTGCGACTATTGCTAGCATTACACAAATGCGACAAATTGCAGTCAATTGCAAGCGCAATATGGGATGGCCTCGCATTAGGTACCATAATGCAAAATTTCATATGCAATGCAATGATGCATGCAATTTGCGCAATGATGCGCGCATTTTTAAACCAAGATCAGAAGCATATCCATAACCCATGGTATTGACCCATAACCGTTTGACTAGATGCATTGCGTCTATTAGATACATTGTATCTAATGAAATACCCATGGACCAACCCATAACCCATGACCCATGACCCATAACCAAAAAACCAATGGGCAAAGAGGAGCGTCCCACGAATCCCTGAAGTTACACTAGACGGATCCCTTAAGGGAGGGATCCGTGGGATCCGTGCAACAGTGGCAAGTTTTTGCCTATAAATAGAGAGCCATTTCTTCATTTCTCTTCACCCCTCTTCTTATTAACTCTCTCATATATTCTTACACTCTTCTAACAAAAGATCACTTGATCTAGAGAGTTGTTCTTCTTTCTTCTATTGTGATTCTCATATAGGTCCTTCTTTAAGGCGAGATCACGAGCTTTCTACAAGTCATCCAAGTAAGGGGTCCTTGATTGATTTGTTCCTCTACAATATTTCTGTAGCAAAGATCTTGTACTTGATATTTCACATATTTGTTGTGTAATAGCCGTGTTGGTTTAGTCCTCCGTGTTACGGACTCGGTATTTAGCTTTGTACCAGAAAAAGGTGTAAGCAATGTTGTGAAGGCTTCTCCGTCAAGTTGAAGGAGTTTGTTGACATAGTGCTTGAACTCTCGAGTAGGTGACTCGCGGAGTGGAGTAGGGAAAGGAAGGTGTCCTTGTAGCCGAACCACTATAAATCGGTTGTGTCATTTATATCCCCTACTTTACTTTACTTACTTGCATTACTCTTAGATCTATACTTTATCTTCATCCATACGATTTCACATAACATCGAATCTAAAGCTTTTAGAAACTAACTTAAAATCGGAAAAACTATTCAACCCCCCTTCTAGTTTTCCACACCATATGATAAGATCTGTTTATTTTAATAACTTAGCCAGCTGAGTGTTCTTCTTTATACCACAGATTGATTCATCAGTAAAATTTAGTGGTAATTTGAATCTAGAATGAGCCGTACGTCCTGAAGGTAAGAGCAAAGTGGCAATACCTGAAGATGCCACTACTAATACTATTTTTCGCTATGCTCTCAGTGTGTGGATTATAGTCTTCCAAAGGAATGTTTTACCATTGCCCCCGTGGCCTATATACGAATATAAGCTCTTGTTGATTGCTTTTGACTGCATGCATGACTCTTTTGAAAATGACATGTTGTTCTGCATTCAACTTGGGCACTAAGTTGCTGCTTTCTCTTTGTAGCATCTGAATATTATAATTCCTTTCTTCCATAGTTGCTCTATTGTTTAGGATTTCCAGTAGTGGCATGGCGGTAGCTGTATACCAAAGTCTTTTAGTGATTTTCCCTAGAAACCAACTCGTGCTTCAAGCTCGAAAATAATACCTCCTTGTAATTCATCATCTGTTATGTTTATTTCTGGTGTGTGTAACATTTGCGACACTATTGGTGGAATAATGATAACATCAAATAATCCTGGTATTCTAAGTGTTAATTTCCCCTTTTATCGTCACATTATGATTAAAATGCTAATAGAAACATCCTTATTCCTTATTATTTCATTTCAGGAACTATTTCATACAAAGAAGCGGTATTTGGACATTTCTTAGCTCAAGGATGATTTGCTCTCACATTTTCTGAATACTACGGCGTAACGAAGTGATGAAGTTACGCCATAATCAAGGTTATGAAGAAAACGACATAACAATTTGGTGGAGTTACGCCGTAACAGGGCCACAGAACATGAAGCATCAGATTTACAAAGACTACGGCATAACCCTCTACTCTGGTTATGCCGTAATCGCAGATAAACATCAGATTTACAAAGACAATGGCGTAACCCTCAGCTTAGGTTACGCTGTAACCATGGATAAGTACCAGACTATGAAGAGTTACGGTGTAACTAATTAGCAAGTGTTACGTCGTAACTAATAACGAGGCCTATAAATAGACGAAGTTTTCATCAGTTTTAGGCATCTCTCCTTTCCCAAACCTTTCTAGGGTTTGGGAAGATCAAACACAGAAGAAGAATTATGGTTTAGGAGTATGAAGAACACAATTCTCATCTACGATTTCCGTTGTATTCAAGTTTGGATTCCTTTTATATTTTTCTAGGGTTCATATTATGGATTCATGTTATTATTTTAAGTTTGCGTTTTTGTTATTGATCTTCTATTTATTTCTTTATAGACATTTACTAGTCTTGTCATAGATAGCTAGTATCGGTAATATTATAAGCTTGTTAGTATCTAAATGGCTGGGAGAATTGACCAACTGACGTCAGTCTAATAGGTTGCGAAGTATTGGAGGAATTAGCCATAGTACGACCACTCTTCGTGTGCGAACTGACCAAATGATAATTTATCAAGTGGAGGTATTTAAGAAGCTAGGGGAAATCTAAGTGCCTAACGGCCAGGTTTTCATTGACTAGATCTAGTAGATTTGGCCCTTAATGACTGCTATTAGGCTACCGAATGATCCCGGGTGACCTGTTCATCTTGGTGAGGAATCTAAGAACCACAGGCCATGATGAATTGACCAAAGGAGTCTAGCGATAATTAACCACTATATTGAACCTTTATATCGAGAATCAGTTCTTATTTGTAATATTGATTAAGCTTTGATTTTCTATCTCTTTATCCTAAGTTCTTATGTCTGTGTGATTGAATAATTAAATCTATTTTATCATATCAATATCATATTATTTCTAATCATCTTAGTTCTTTCAAGGTCATAGCTCTCTTGTGACGACACACAAATTTACCTAAGGCTTTACTACATCTGATCGGGTTCTCTACCCGTGAGTATGTGTTTATCCTAAGTTTATCTCAGTTTTATAAATATTAAAAACAGGATGAAATAGCACATCAGCTTTTTGGCACCGCTGCCGGGGAGCAGTTAATGAAAGATCTAAGGTATAAACTATCATATTGACCTAAGTAAGAGACGTGAGTACTTTTAGAACCGTATAAGGTACATATCTCAATCTCTCGTATTGCAATTTTCCTCATTTACTCTTTAAAGCTATTAGTTACGGTATAACCTCTATTAAGAGTTACGACGTAACCATTAAATAATAATAAAATTTTTAATAATTAAAAATTAGTTACGGCGTAACTATTTACTTCCAATTACGTCGTAACACTTGGGCGGTATAAAACCATGCTACGGATGAAAACTAGGTTTTTACCCAAAACACAATCTTTTCACCGCCCCATTACTAATAAAAAATTTCCAAAAAAATTCTTGAAGATTTTCTCATTCCTACAATCGAGCAATGGCTGGTAAAATCTATCACTACTCTTTTTGATTATTTTCAATCTATTATTTAATTAGGGTTTATGTGTTCATGATTGGGGATCTTGCCTCTTTCACAATAATTATTGCTATTGACTTGGTTAGCATATGATTAAAAATGATTCCCCGTGTTCTATTGATTCGTGTCATATCATTATTGGTTGTTTGAGACGTTTTGATCTAGTTTAAGTGGGTTTTGGTCAAGAATGAACCTAATGGTTTAGGCGCGGTCCCTCGGCACTAAATAGGTTAAAAACTTATAATTCTTTTTACCCTTGGGATAAAATTGATGGTTACGGCGTAATCTATTGCTGGTCGTAATCATGTGCTGTGCTGAGTTTCTGGGTAAAGTTATGGCGTAATCAGTGGGTGATGTTACGCCGTAACCACGTCTGTAATGTAATTACGACGTAACCTTTAGTATTGGTTACGCCGTAACTTGTGATTAATCTGCACGAATACTGACTTAAGTTCGTTTTCCTTTCAGGCAACAACAACAACCCCACTGAATGGGTCAGGTTCTTGGCCTTTGAGGATGAAGAAATAAGGCAAATGTGCAGGGATGACTATGTGATGCTATCAAGAAAAGAAATCGATCAACCTAAAGCCCTTGACTTCGATGCATTTGATGAAATCAGTAATGGCTTTGCTGACAGGAAACTAAGGAAGTTTTGCAAGATCAAGTTTACCGACTCCTGGGTTCATTTACTTTGCAATGCATGGCTGAGGCTCTTTAGGATCAATGAGACAATAATCCCCGAGTATATTAGGGATTTTCTAGCAACCGTCGAGTTCAAGCATCAAATTAACAATGATGATAGGGTTGCGTTGTATTTTCAGCTATCAGTGGTTAAAAGGGAGTTGACTTTGAATTAGTTCATGGTGAGAATAGGATTGTATATGGGGGAGTTGAACGCCGACGTTTTTGATGATTTTTATAGGACTTTTTGGAGGCACAGGCCCGAGTCCTACAACCCCACTGACTATTTCAACAGCATATCTACAGTGACAGGGTACAATTTGAGGCACCCTCCTTCCTACACCTTGGTTAGGAGCCTGATTCGCCGGCTTGTCCACAGATTGATTGCATGTTCTCTAAAAGCAAGGCATTCGGCAAAGGAGAAGATGACCATGGATGACCTTTACCTCTTGCATGGTATGGACGGGGGTAATCACATTGATTTCCCTCATTTCTTGGCGAGGTTTATGGCTAATGTGGCCAGGGGTTTCTCCACAAAGAGTCCGATTCAAGGGGCTCATTTCATTGGTAGGTTGGCTAGGAGCTATGGATTGATGTCTGAAGAGGCATTAGCTTGGGTGACCTGTAGTAGGAAAACCAATTTGATTGGGGATAATAAGTTGGTGGAATTCGGGATTTGTACCCTCAATGTGCTAGGTGGAGTTGAGTTGATGCCAACAGCCTCAATGAGAGAAGTAGGGGAATCTAATGGTAGTGGTGCTGGACCAAGTAGGAGTCAAGTGGAGGCTGAGGTGCAAGTCCCTAGGGGCCAACGTAGGGCACATGTGAACATTAGGGATAGATTGCAGTTGATTGACGAGAGTCTTGAAAGGATGGAGACCCACTTCAATGAGGAGATTGATGGCCTCACTGTAGGCTTGTATGGACTAAGTTACCAATTTGAAGGTTTTTCAGGTACTCTTGATCAGGTGCAGCAGCTTCAATAGGACTTCTTCAGCTGGAGCGCAGATAGGACAAGCCAAATGATCCAGGAGATGCACCTGAGTCATCCCCGTTGGCATGGAACTCCCTACATATACCAGCCTGACATCCCAGAAATTGGCATCCAACAAGGAGTGGCGTATATGCAAGCACATCTGACTCTGGGAGCACTACCAGCACTCCATTTGATCCTACTCAATACCAATTGATAGAGCATGATCATGACAGGGATGAATGATTCCCCTGTAATTTGAACAATCTTTAAAACAATTTTATGTCTATAATAACATTAAAGCTAGGATGTTTGTTTTGTTTAATCAATAGTACCAATAGGTACAAATTTTCCTAGTGTTTCTGTGCAGGTTTTGGAACTGTGATGCAGTTACGGCGTAACCATGTAGGTTAGTTACGCCGTAACAAGTGTGCAGAAAGAATAGGTTGAAGGTAGTATAGTTAAGGGGTAGTCACTGGATAAGATACGCCATAGCAACCTTCCTACCCTTCGTGAGACATCTTGGGCAAGAATTTGAGAGGGGAGTTTATTTCTTTCTCGGTTCTTTTTCATTTCTATTTTACTTTCCTTTTTATTTTCGTACAAATGGGACTTTGTACACTTCAAGTTGAGGGATATGAATAGAAATGAAGTGTATGTTTACTTAGCCTACTTGCCCTTATTTTCTAGTTGGTTTTAAAAAAAATTGAGCTCTTTTGAAAAATTTTGTCTTTTTTTTAACCAATCTAGAATTGCATAAAGTCGAGCACACTATAACCCTTAATGTCTTTGGTGAGATTTAGCCTTTTCGTTTCCCCTATTTTACCTAAATCTACCAAATTATGAGTCTGCCAATAGTATTGTAGACTTTAGAACTTGGATTTTACATCACTTCGAGACCATAGACAAGCAGTGTATCAAGTTATCTTGGTGCATTTGGAAAAGGCAATTTGAAGAGGGAAATGTTTTAGGATTAAACCCAAATAGCCCATATGTGTTCACTTGTGTGCATTTTTCGATTAGTCGCTTTGACTTTTCGACCTCTGTGATAACCCTTTTTGTTGCACTCATCCTTAGTTCTAGATACCCCTAGTTACACCTATTTGAGCATATCCTTTCATTTTATAACCCTTATTTTCGTTACACCTTTACACCTTAGCCTATCGTGTAGTCTTATCTTACGATCTTGAAGTCATTGTTCGCCATAGTTCGAGGTTCGAATGAAAGTTTCGGAAAGCAAGCTAAATCGAATTCATCCTATTGAAGATCATTGAATACCCCTTAATATTCTCCTTATGTTCATCTCAAGTGGGGTGATAAGTTATCATTTATGTTAAAAAAAAGCACTATGATAAAAGTGCAAATTAGTCCTTGTTGATGAAAGTGCAAATTATTGTAGCACTATGATATGTGGTTATAAGATATTAGCATTGAGAAAAACACATCGATCACATTCGAAGATTGGAAGTTAGTCAAGACACCATGTTAGGTCACTAGTTTTACAACACAAGTATCAATAGAAGAAATAAGATGAAGAAGAGATAGGTTGAACAATATCCAAACACACACACACACGATAATATGAACGGTTAGGCGTAGAGTATGAAATGAGAGAATAAATTGAACAACCAACCCTCAAGTGAGGGTTATACAAGAGTATTTATAGGAGGGAAGCTAGGGCAACACTCCTAGTTCCCATCCTTTTCCTTATTGGACTAGGCCTAGGCTTATGGGCCTTCTACATAAGCCTAAGGCTAATAACAAACATAAAGGCCATAATTAAGCTAACTATTACATATGAATCACTAACACTTGATTAAGGTTTAGGAGTGATTCCAACAATCTCCCCCTAAGTGTTGGTGATGAATGAATGTGAACGGTTAAGGTGCTGATGTAATAGTAGCTTTGACGTCTTCTGACATTCTTCTTTCTTGTGAGAAGAATTGAATCGATTCAAACAATCTCTCCAGTGTAGAGAAATTGTCTTCTTTGAACAGTTCTGCTTGGACGTCATCTGAGTCTTTGTTCTTTGATCATTGTTCTTTGTGATGGTAGTGATAGTATGTTGTAGTTGTCTGCATCAAGTCTGCCTCAGGTCTACTTCACTGCTCCAGTGTCTCCACGTCATTCTTCAACACGCTCATACGCTCTTTGACGTTGGAATTCAGTACTGATGAAGTTCTTTAAGTCTTTAACTTTGTAGATTCTTTGGTTTGACGAAAAATCATTCTGACTTTTGTGTTGCTTTTAGATAGAACTTCCATTAGTGATGATGTTGGCATGAGCATGTGAAGAATCTGCACGATCATTCCGCTCTAGAGCTTCCATAAGAAGAAAACATGAAAACGGTTAGTAATAAGCGGATTCCGGCACTTACAAGTTTGAACTTCGAGAGTGTTAACAGCATAGTGTGAAAACACAACTCTAATTCTCACAAAGGCCGTTCCTGAACCGGAGTCCCACAAGTGAGATAACGAGATGTACCGAAGTACATCTACGGTTCAGATGAGTCGCTGAGGTACACCGAAGCATCACCTCACGACTGTAGACCGTTTGAGACCACTAAGCGTAATCCAAGAGGAGTTACCGAAGCGACCTGCTGTCAGGGCTGTTTGATGTTGACCCTGGCAGGAGTTTCCATTCAATCACTGAGGATCACAATTGTGAACCTCTCATAAATGTTCTCGACAGATTGCTAAGATCTGTGAAGGACTCGATAATGTACCACTAATGTTCTTATTGTTGAACATCAAGTGATGAAATGTCAAGTGTACCTAAGAGATCTTTTGATGAATCTCGTGGCTCTAGACTCAATAGTGCGTTTTGGTTTTCCTGAGCGGAGACTAGGGAGAGGGTCTCCTTCTTCAATACCAGCAATCTCTAAGAGAAAGCCGATAGTTTACGTAGGGTTCCCTGTGAGAATGAAACAAGCTTCTGTTGAGAGAAACTTGAGTGGCTAAGAAGGTTTAGCGCATGCGTCACTGGGTCCATGACGACTTTTAATCTTCAATACCGGTGTCATCTAGTGACAACCAGTAGCATATGAATTGAACCCGGTGTCTAAGTTGAATAATTTGGAGGGCTATTTCTTTTCACCCTTTTCTTTCCATTTCTTTTTAATTCTTCAACTCCTTCTTTCTCCGATTCTCATTTCTCCTTTTTATAATCATACCTAAGGACTTCTAAATTCTAACTATTGGTAGTGTCCTTGGGTAGATCCCTCCGGCTCTGGCGGATCATAATTTGGTTATTCCTAACCTTAATCTCCTTATAACTCCATTGCCATAAAATCATTTTCATGAAAATCTCTCAAAGTGTTTTTAAACGAAAACATGTTTGAACACTTCAAGAGTTTTAGATTTTCATAAATACTCCCCCTCCACATGTGCTTAAGAGTTTTGATGGAAATCTGCACAGTGAGGGAAGAGCGCGCACTTTTGAATTGATCGACTCAAGATAGACATTCCCCCGCGAGACACGGTTACGTGGTATAGTTAAAGAGTTACATTGTCAGCTTTTAGGTGACAACTAGCTCTAATAACTATCTTGAAGGTGCGGACAACCCCGAAAGGTTGTCAAACCCGTCAAAGTTCATGTCTACCAAGAGTTTCTCGAATGGTACATTCTACTCGGACAAGTCCTTTGCGAGACACGTTTACATCACTAGTGAACTAGCTTGAAATTATTACCCGTCCCGGACAAGTCTTTTCGAGTTACTAACATTTTAGATCTCGTCAATTCGTGGGTTGAAGTCTTTTCACACGAGAGTTCATATAGCAAAACACAACATATTTCTTATCACGTATTTTTCTCCCCCTCAAAAATGGCATATAAATGTTATTTTTGAAGAAATGTTGAGAATAAATATGACCATTTTGAGTTTTGTGGGAAGATAACCACTAAGAACAATTTGTGAACAAAGATTTTAGTCAAGTACTCCCCCTCAACGAGTGATATAAACGGTTGAGGTTTTGAAAATCATAAGGGAAAGTACTTGTTCTTTTGAGCAAAACCTTAAAAAATGAAAGGTTTGATAGGTTTTACTCAAAAGTAAGAAGCTTTCGCTCCTTTTATAAGGATTGTGGCACTGAAGCGTACCACAGGGTCCTTTATTTACAAGTGCGGGTTGTACACTGTTATGTGTGCATAAGCCATAGACATAATAAATCATACATCCAAAGTTATAATGAAAGAAGCAGTTCAAGGGGTACCAGGTAGTCCAGTGATGTTGCTAGGAGTGTGAACCAGGCGTTGAAAGCCGGTGATGTTAATCCTGGGTCGACCACCAACAAAGCTTTCTAATCTTCGAACTCGATCCCTTCGATACAACCGTTCATCAATCATCGTGATGATCCTCTTCACATCCCTTCGATCCCGAGAATTCCATCGCTTAGGAGACCCAATCTTTTGATGTATATCCTTCAACCGATAAGCCAATCCGTCCCTAACCATCTTCAAAGTGTGATCCCCAAACTTGTGAAGATCTCTACACGCCATTAAGCAATTTCTTTGAAGTTCACTGCGGTATACGACGCCGAATGGTTTGCTGATGAGTGTATATTGTGAGAGCTGGTTGATGTCGGAAAGATCAAGCTGCGGTGGAGTGAAGTTGACACGGTCCGATAAGATTCAACTGCAAGCTGGAGATCTTCTACACGTTCTTTGATGACTATGCGTCTGATGAAGATGAGCAATGACTTGATGAATTCACGTTGTACTTCAGTTGAAAATTGTCTCATGCGACCCTGTACTTTGGCAAGGTACATGTCTTCAATGTCATTGATAGACAAATTTTCAAAGTCAGCTTCAGAGAATGCATAATCCATTTCGTCTTGCCTTTTGACCACAATATTCTTGAGAAAAGTGTAGTTCCATTTGGACGAAAGATCAACGTGTTTGATGGCAACGATACTCTTAGTACTGAACACTTCATTTTGAGATTTCTGAACCTGGCAGCTTCTGTAGTAGATTCTTCGGCGTTCCGGCCAATGGTGAATCCCATACATTGCATCACGGTTATACTCTTCCACTTTGTTGGAGAACAAGTGGTTAGATCTTTCCTCGATGGCTATGCAGTTAGAGTATATTGCTGCCGGGAATGGAAGTGTCAAAGATGTAGCGTATTTCCTTGAACCATCGCCACCGTGTAGAAGAAATTCCAAGTCTTTGTTGAAGAAATATTGAAATGGAATTCTAGGCTCATTTGGTTGGCCTATTGTCGGTAGAGGTTTAGACCAGCTGGTGTAATATGGAGGGTTGTCCCGTTTGGTAAAGTTGATGTTTGCTTCTGGGTTGAGCTAATCCATGTTGTTAGACATAGCTCGAGCAATGTTTTCAAGGTGATATTTGACCTCGATGGCACTTTCTGAGCTATCTTTTAACAGTTGAAAAGCTTCATTCTTGATTCGCCTCAACTCAGATTTCGTCATCTTCTTTACTCGGAATTTTTCTTGCAGTAACTTAGCATGCTCCAATGTATTACCGTCTACCAGATCTTGACCTTCAGCAGGGTAGGGAGTGGAATTAACAAGTGTAGAAAACCATTCAAATTCCTCTGTGTTATCTTCATCTAGCCATGATAGGACGTCAGCCTTGGGCGCCTTCTTCTTCTTTGTCTTAGGCCTAGATGAGGGTTCTGGTTTTTGTACTTTGTCGGGAGAGGCGGGTTGTTGTTGGGGCTCATGGTATTCCTCATCGTCACCACCCGTATACTCAAAGTGATCACCGGTTTTCTGAGTCTGGGGTGGTGTCTCGGAATCCTGAGGTTTATCTGCAGAAGAGCGAGGAGGGGATCTTTGTTGAGCTGGCGTCCTTTGGGGTGGAGGCTGCATTGAGTACTTAATGGAGGATGATTCAACAGACTTTTTCGTGCGTTTGGGCTCGTTATCCTTATCCTGATCTTTGTCTTCGTCATCTCTTGAACGTTTAGGCCTTACAGCTTCTTCTCTAAATGATGACCTGAGTTGGTATTCTAGCAATGCTTCAAACAATTTTGCTTCGTGGGAGGCAAACGTTGCATAGCGTTTCGACATTTGAGCTACTAGCCGGTTCACCAATTCATCATCTAAGAAGATTGTGGATTCAACTGGATTGATGCTCAAACTCATTGGAGTTGATTTCATGGCTTGCTTGGCTAGATGTAAGAGATTCGGATATAGTTGTCTGGTATACATCTCCTTTGTCAGTTTCGGAACGACCTCCATTAGGAACTTGTGAGAGTATCCTTTGATCATCTCGTCCATGCTCCTTTGAAGATCATCTTTCATAAGCTTCTGGACATACTCCCTTTCAACTTTCATCTCGTCTTGCTCGTCATGAAGATGCTGTATTTGGTCAGCAAGGAAATTCAACTTCCTGTAGAGAATATCTTTCTTTCTGACTCATTTGACAGCTTTAACGATTCGATTCTTATATTGAGAGATCCAAGATGGAGTTGGCTTCTTCACTGATTTGGTTGATCTTTTTGATGGTGGTGGTGAAGAGTGAGAAGAAGAATCTGATAACGAAGAGACATGAGGAGACTCAGGGTCCTTAGGAGGTTCAGAGGTTTTCTCCTTTGGACGTGTTGGACTATCTAGAAGAAGTTTATCATAATAAGTGTCATCATCTTTTCCAGACTTAGTCGTATCATCAGTCTTTGTTTCATCACCCAAAGTCTTTTCAGTCTTTTCCTTTTCTGGTTCTTCGAAATCATACTCAAGAGTGTCCTCCACACGTGTTTGTTGTTGTACCAAAGTGGTGGCACCAGATCCCTTATCGGGTTGATTAACCGCATCAGGACCTGGTGAAGGTTGAGCTCCACCACTCGACCCTCCGGGGCCACCCATTTGTTCTTTAGCAAATTGTTGTGCGACGTGTTGAAGTCTAACGAATTTGAACTTTTTCTTGTATGATTTATCCAGTGGCTCTTCATCTGAACTTGAGCTTTCTTCATAAGGCACAAGAACTGGAGTCTTCCCTTTTCCTTGGTCAGCTGGAGGACAAGGAGGTTTAGATACCGTTGTAGTGTCATCTTTAGCAGTTTCAGAGTAGAAAGTCTCTTCATCTGATGCAGTACCCTCAGAGTCCTCGTCCTTCAGATGTTGTGGCGATTTAGGTAAGGGAATAGGAACAGCTTCCTTGGTGGGAACTGTCCTCTTACATGGAGGATTCCTTCTAGGGAACTTCCTCTGACTCTCAGTGCTTGCAGCACTTCCTCCACTTCCTCTTCTGGTTTTTCTTGTAGGCGTACCAGAAGATTTTTCATCAAGAAATCCAACTTTGTTCTCTTCCACAGCAACCAAATATCTCTTATAAGAATAGAGCTTTTTGAGTTCATCTGAGAGAAGATGATCCCGCAACACAGCACCTTGTTTCTTGGTAGTTGACTCCTTAAATCTGACTGTTAGAGTGGGTTCAGTTAACATGTCATGATTGTCGGGGTCATTGATTCTTTTGGGGATGTCAGGGTTGTACCCAAGTGCTCTCTGGATCAACAGTTTAGTGTATCTGATGTAAGGAATCTTTGAGCCAAGCTTTTTGAGGAATGTCATCATGTCATCCCAAATCAGAGCTTCAACTTCGATGTGCTTCATGTTGATCAGAGCCCAGAAGATTTGCAGTTCTACGAGCTTGGGATGCTCATAGCCGCTGTCACGACCAGAAATGGATTTTGTGATGATGATATAAAGGTTTCTCCAAGGCTGAGGGATGTTCTTGAGATCCACGTGAGAATGCTTAATGATAACCCCTGAAGCTTCGTCATACCCAATATCAATCAAGAATTGCAGAACAGTTTCTTCAGTAGGTGCAGCAGAGAATTCAGTTGGAATAATGTCGGGAATGAGGAGAACAGCCCGTAAGTCAACAGGAGTGATGGTGAGTTGCTTGTGATTGAGCATCACTGTCACAGCCTTTTGACCTTTGACCATCTGCATTGTATTCCAAAATTGCTGTATGTAGATTTCTAGAACGGTGGCAGAGTGTGAGAGCATGTTCTGGTAGGGATGATTCTTTAGAACATCCACAGCAATCAAACAGGAAGACTCTGAGCATGAGAGAGTTTCAAAGTCAACTCTGAGATTGTTCTTTCCAATCTTCCTCGGATAGCCATTAGGGAAGATATCGGCAATTGTGAGAACCTCAGGTGCATCCACATTCATTTGAGCAGCCATGTCGTGATCTGAAATAACATTAGCCAAAAGAACCAACATATCGAAAGACATAATGTTAGTCAACAGAAGGTTTTATTGTCTATTGAATGTACAATGTCAATGATTGTTACGAGTCCAAAGTCACTTGTTTGTCCGATAGTCAAATGATGTCGTGAAAAGTTTCGTGAGTTAGTTAATTTTAGGTTTTAAAGTTTATGTTATCACAAATTCTCACAACACATTAGACATTTAAGCTTATTAGTGACATTATTGGTTTCGTGAAGTTATGATTCATTTATATACAAGTTTGCACGCGTAACAATTCATAATGAAGGTTTGATCAAGGCTTTATACGTAGAAATGGTAGCTTATGCGTAAACAGGAGTTATACGCGTAGACACAAGCTTATGCGTAGGAATCTGACTTACGAGTAAGAAATGTTACGCGTAGGAACAGAGTATCCTTATGCGTAGAGCTTACGCGTAAGCGCATATAATACCTTACGCGTAAGGCTTACTCGTAAGAGTAAATCTTATGCGTAGAGGTCACTGTTTACGCATATCCTTCACAGGATACGCGTAGTCCCTTTGTAGAACCTTACGCGTAAGATTTCTCTTACGCATAACTTTATATGCGTAAGGTGATCCTTATGCGTAGAGTTTCAATAACCTTGATTCTGAGTTTTACGAGTAGCAAGCCTGAAATAAAATCATCATAACATCAATTTTGACACTAACATTCATTCTAAAACAGATCATGGCATGAAACTACATTAAACAATTACGCGTAAGATGACTTATGCGTAGCCTAAAACCCTAAAGTTCAAGAATTACGCGTATGAAATCTAGCCGTAGGATTTGCACCAAAGTTTTTCTGGGAGGTCTAAGAAGCATATAGAGTATGTTTATCCAAGTTTTAACATCAAATAAGCCATGAATCAAAAATACCCAATTCGTATAAACTAGAACCCTAATTTTCAATTTATGAATCATTAGTGTTTCTGGGTGATTTCTGGGTTTAAATATGCTCAATTCAACTTGAATACAACCTCATACAACAATCTTTATCACCAAAAACGTTCTCATTTGAAAATACCCCTAAACGACTCATGAACCCTAATTTTGAAAAACAATCAATTCGTGTTTCTGGGTGGATTTTGAGGATAAACATAGTATCATTGATGTTATTTAAACGTTTTGGCACACTTGTTTTAACCACAAACACACACCAATGATTGTGTGTTCATACGCTTATGCGTAGAACACATAATCACGCATATCTAACGTTTTAGCCATTGGATTTGCATAAAAATCAAAACCCTTGCTTGTAATTACGTTTAGATTACGAAAACACTTACAATTTGATGATCAAAAACACGGATTTGAAGCTTGATTATTAGGCGTAGGATGAGTTAGATGAGAGTAATAAATGTGAAAGGTTAAAGTTAGGTGGAGGTGTTTTATTAAAAAAGACTATGTGCTTTTGGCAATTTTAGTCCCTCCACCTTTTCCTTTTTCATCCAAGGCCATTTAACTTCCATTTTGGTTACCAAACGAAAGATTTTTAGAAAGAAACTTGACGACACTCCCCCTCGACTTAAGAAATAATGAAAGGTTATAAATTTTAGTCCGAGGAGTGTCATTTGAACCAGAAAAATTTACCACCATTGATAAAAGAAACAACCAGAATATGATAACATGCAAGTACACGGATGTTTTGAAACAGTTAAGTGTTTATTTTCTCCCCCTCAACACTTGATCGGAAAAATATTGAATTTTGAAAGATTAGAGTGTTGACGGAAGAAATGTACTTGCCATGTAGACATAAAAATTAGATAGAAGAATATTTTTGTTGTTTTATCAGGTTTTATATATATATATATATATATATATTAAAAAATATTTACAAAAGAGATTTTGGTGTTTGACAGGTTTTTAAGACTGTTTTAAGAGTTCATCCAGTTCCTCTTGAGTCAAACACCTCATACCAATCCGTGGACTAACTCATTAAACCTAGCGGGAGGCAAGGCTTTGGTGAGTAGATCTGCCAATTGGTATTCTGTACTCCACAAAATATAATTCAACAGCACTGCTCCACGTGGTCCTTGATGAAATGATATCGAAGATCGATGTGCTTTGACTTTGAGTGTTGAACAGAGTTGCACGAGATCGCAATAGCACTCCGATTGTCGCAAGACATCTAGATTCGTCAAATACGTAACCAAGTCTTTGAGTTGTGTTCTCATCCAAATGACTTGAGCACAACACGCCGACATGGCTACATATTCTCCTTCGGTTGAGGACAACGATGTACAATCCTGCTTCTTCGATTTCCATGACACCAGTTTATCACCAAGAAATTGTAAAGCTCCGGAAGTGCTTTTCCGTGAATCTAAGCATCCTGCGTGGTCGCGATCTGAAAAGCGATTAGTTCAAAACCAGAATCCTTCGGATACCAAATCCCCAAATTAATGGTTCCCTTGATGTATTGGAGGATTCTTTTAGCCTCAGAGAGGTGGGTTTCAGTTGGTCGTGACGATAACGGAGCAAAGATATACGCCAAAAACAATATCAGGCCTGCTAGCTGTTAGATACATGAGAGACCCAATAATACTACGGTATTTTGTAGGGTCCACCAATTTCCCATGTAAATCAGCGTCTAGCTTCTTGGTATGAGCCATTGGTGTGGCGTAGGTGTCACAGTTTTGCATTCCAAATTTGTGTAACAATTCAAGGGCATATTTGGATTGACTCAAGAAAATACCACGGGGTGATTGATGAACTTGCATTCCAAGGAAGAATGTGAGTTCACCCATCATTGACATTTCAAAATGTTTTGTCATAAGTTTTGCAAAAGCATTTGAGTATTTTAAATGTGTTGACCCAAAAATGATGTCATCCACATAAATTTGAACGATTAAAATGTGAGCCCCGTGATATTGTATGAAGAGTGTAGGGTTGACCGAACCTTTGGTGAACTTATTGGCAATAAGGAAGGATGATAACTTATCGTACCATGCCCGAGGGGCTTGTTTGAGACCGTAGAGAGCTTTCTTCAGTTTGTAGACATGATTAGGGAACTCTGGATTAACGAATCCTTCTGGATGGCTTACATAGACCGTTTTCTTTCGTTGTCCATTGAGAAAAGCAGTTTTTACATCCATCTGGAAGACCGTGATGTTCATGTGAGCCGCAAAAGCCAGAAAAATCCGAACAGCCTCAAGACGAGCAACCGAAGCAAATGATTCTTCAAAGTCAATACCCTCCTTCCCGCTTATAACCCTTAGCTACCGACGTGACTTGTTCGAATTAAAGTTCCTTCAAAGATCCAATTTGTTTTTGCAAATCCATTTAAGACCAATGACGTAGACTCCTGTTGGTCTTTCAACCAGTTCCCATACTTCAAGACGCTTAAATTGGTTGAGTTCTTCTTGCATGGATTCAATCCAGTTGTCCTTTGTCATTGCGTCTTTAATGTTTTAGGCTCAGATTGGCAGACAGTGAGTGCATAAATGCAATGTTCACCGTCTGTGTGAAGACGTTGTCTCGTGACGACTGGTTGATTCGGGTTGCCAATAATATTTTCCAGAGGATGGTCTTTTGTCCATCTATGTGTGGAGGGTTGATGTTGGTATACATTGTGCAGATTTTGAGTATTCAAATGGCTTGTGGATGATTCCGCCACATCAGGTGCAGCAGTCTCATTAGCAAACGGGTTAAAGAACGCATTTGGATCAAAATCTGCAGGTGGGGTTACATGATTAAGAACATCATTAGCCGGTTCATCATTGTTGGAAGCGGTTTGTTCAACTGTTGTGGTGGAGTCAACTGGTGGTGCTTCTTCAATATTAGATGTTGTAGCAGGTGTATCAGGTATAAGAGTAGTATCAGGTTGAGCAGCGGAAACAATGGATACACCTGAGCACGCTCATCAATATCGCCATCAACAAATGCGGAGCAAATAGCCTTTCCATTTGTTGACGAGTGAGTGGGGGCTTTGTTCACCGATGATGGGGTTTGGGGAAGTTTAAGCGGTTGTGACCGGTTCCAAGTCTGTTATACTCGAAGCCATTTCCGTAAGTTCATCAAAATGAGCATGAATCGCTTCCATAACCTCCTTTGTTCGACGATTCCAGATTCGGAAACCTTTAGAATTATCACAATATCCAATAAAGACTCCAATGTCGGCTTTGGCTTTGAGCTTTCCAAAGTCATCACGATCATTATTCGGATAGCAAAGAGATCCAAATACATGAAAGTGTTTGAGATTCGGTTTTCTGTTGTGGACAAGCTCGAAGGTGTTTTGTTGTATGCTTTGTAATCATAGAACGGTTTTGAGTATAGCATGCAGAGATACAGCTTCGCCACAAGTAATCTGGTAGTTTAGCATTGATTAACATTGTTCTTGCAGCTTCCACTAACGTTTGGTTTCGTCTTTCAACAACTCCATTTTGTTCGTGTACGCGGCAATAGATGTTTGATGCTGAATTCCCACTTTCTCATAGAATTCACGAAGAGTTTGGTTAACAAATTCAGCCTCCTCGTCTGTTCGATTTGTCGACGGTGTTTCGGAGCTGAACTTGTATTTTCATGAGAAAGGTGATGATCATTTGTGGAGCTTGGTCTTTGCTTCAAAGAAAGTAGACCCAAGTCCAGCGTGAATAGTCATCAACAATTACTAAGATGTAGCGCTTGCCATTGATCGCTTGCACGCCAAGATCGGGCCACACAAATACATGTGAAGAAGATGAAGCACATGCTGAGAGATGTGTTCCACCTTTGAAGGAAAATGAGCACAAGTGCTTTTCCCTTGTTCACAAGCTGAGCAAAGGTGATATTTAGAATACTGAAATCGTGGGAGTCCTTCAACTAGTTTGTGTTGAGCAAGGTTGGTGATGGTTTGAAAGTTTAGATGTGAGAGACGACGGTGCCATAGCCAGGATTTTGTTGATGTTGCCTTTGAAAGTAAGCAAATGGGAGATGAAGCAACCATGTCTTGCATAGAGATAGTGTAAAGACTTAAATTACGCGAGCCGCATATAAGGTCGCTTTCCTTGTAGATCACTTAATGAAACAAGATTTCTCCTTGAAAGCAACCTCCAAATCTCCATCACGAACTGACCTACCATTGAAAACAGATTGTGATTGAGGCCTTCCACATAATAAACCCTGCTAATTTCGATGTTCCCATTGATATAGTCTCCGTAGCCCATGATAGCTGCGAAGTGATCATTCCCGAATCTGACAGTGCCAATGAACTTTGCAATAAAGTTTGATAACAGCTTAAGGTTGCCTGTCATGTGTCGGGAACATCCGCTATCAACAATCCAGAGAATGATCTGTATCACCTGCATTACACAAAAACGACACAGATGGAATAGAAGTAGATGTGGAACCCGAAATGTTAGAGGGTTCCAGAAAGGTGTATAGTAGACATACACACATCAATAGCTTTAGGTATCCATTTAAATCCTAGTGTGTTATATATCCATTTCTGCCATCTCCAACTAGTATTTGCTTTAGTCTTAGTGAATGCACTAGGTGGTACAACATTCCTAGGAGGTGAAACTGAGCTACAGGACAGCAATGCGCTTTCTTAGAATCTAAGGTGGGCGGTCTACCAAGCACTGACTTAGAAAGATTAGTGGGCCTAGAGGTATTCCGATTCTTAGGATTCCTTAAACGAGAGATGATAGCTTTAGCAACACATTTGTCATGACAATCGGAATTCATACTTTTACGACAAATAACACAAGGTGCATCAGAATGAATATCAAAAGTACTTAAAGGTTTAGCATTCGTTACATCACTATTTCTATTACATTTTCCATACGCAATATCTATAGTGGAAGCAACATGAGTCTTATTCATAGTCCTAGGGTGTTCTTCTACTTTAGCATTCCTTATTGATCTTTTCTTAGGTCGCAACTTCCTATTCTTCGATGTAGTGCTCCTAGGCTATGAAGTGCGGACGTTTGGAAAAGACGCAACTATTCCTGCTTCAAGAGAAGGAAGCACGCTAGCAACTTGTGATTTGGCAGTAGGGATTCTAGGTTCACGATTACTAAGTGTTACTGGGCTATTCTCTTAATCACGGTAGGCGGAAGTTGTTCATACTTTCCTAACATTTCTCTTAACTTAAAGATAGTGTGCACCAATTCTTGATTTTCGTAACTAAGATTTCCGAAAAATTCATGACTTCCTTTGTGTGTGCAAGAAAATGATCAAGTTCATTTGATGCTTCATCACGAGTCTTTTTAAGTAAATCAAATATGACACCATATTCCTTTTAACTTTTACAAGTTCTTGTTCATATTTTGAGATTTGACATTAAAGACACGCTTTGATCATCCAGCTTGCTCAAATTTTGGATTAAGCATTTTGATTGCAATCGTTGATTTTGTTTTGCAAAAGCAAGTTGTTGATTGTTACAATCTTTTGACACCATTAAGACGACGTTTTGCATTTGAAAGTTCGTTAATCAAACGCTTCATTTTCAACTTTTAAAGACTCGACCGATGCACATTATCGAAGTCTCAACATTTACTTAAAATCAACAAGATCAGCAGAGATATTATCAAATGCATAAGACAAAGAATTCAATAACACAACATTATGGACATCAGCACAGATAACATCTTCCAAGAGTCGATCAACATCTTTTCTCAACATTTTCTTTTACGTTTAGTATTAGAAATAGATGTTTCGCTTTTCTCAAAACGACCTTCATTATCCAAGTTCCTTATGAAAGTCCCTTTCCCAAGACAATGCACAACTTTTCAAATTTTTAACATTTGGTAAAAGATTTTTCTCAAAAATGTCTCTTTGTTCTCGCGCCAGAGGCGATTGAAAATGTTGAACTTTGATTTCGGAATGATATTCTATCTCATGTTGTAAAGTTTTGAGGTCAGCCATGAAAAGGTCAAAATATCTAAGAATTTTGCGATTTTCGGGTTTTGAGTTTACTTCACTGATGGAAGGTAAAGGACCATAAGTTTGTGCATAATCTGGTTTGGGATTAACATTAGAAGACTCAGACGTTTTATGATAATCCTTGGTGTGTTAGAAGAATCCATTGGTGTAACGAAAGTGACCGCTTTTGAATAGTTAAAAGGTTTGTTGTAAACAACATTTTCTAATTTTGATCGACTCTCGTCTTCGTGATCTAATTCCTCTTGACGATGATATTCAACAACACTCATAACAGAATCATCAATTTTATATTCTCGTGACCGAAACTTCAGGATTTTGGTTTGAATGCTTTGGTTGAAAGCTTAGGTTTGTAATCAGCAAGATTCGGTCCATATCCATTTGGATTGGGTTTTAAAGTAAACTTTTCAATAGATGTGACCGACTTGCCATGTTTGTAAACAACAGTTTTAAACTCTTTAAGTTTGTTTTGCAAGCCGATGAATTCTTCAAGATGATCATCTATTCGTTTCGTTGAATGCTTTTTGTATGCAGAGAACTGCTTTTGACAAGTTAACAACTCAGCCTTAGCTTTTTGATTTTCCAAGGTGAGAGCGTTAATTTGCTTTTTATGTTCATGTTTCAGCTTGTTCTAATTCGCACAACAAAGCATTCTTCGAAGCGGCTAGATCACGATCTGCTCTCTAAATATTGTTCGCTTTGATGAGATTTGGCAAAGGTCGCTTCAAAACCTTTTTCATGTTTTTCTTGAGTTTTGAAAAAGTTGAGTTGCTTTTGTAAACATTCAAAATCCTTGGTTAACAGTGCATTTTTACTTTTCAAGTCCCGATTAATTGCACGACATTCTTCCACTATGGTTTGTTGGTCTTGTATTAAACGAGCAAAATCTGGATGAGGCAAAAGTTCGGCGTGTTCAACGTGAGTCACAACATGATCATTACTTAGATCCTCAAGTATAACCACGAAGTCAATTTGATTATCAAGGGAAACCATAAGGTCATCTTGATCGTCAAATATAACTACGGGTTCTATTTGAAAATCGTCGGAATGAGATGTGGACGACTCATTTTGAACATTCTGAGCCTTGCCGGATTCGGATGTTGGCGGAGATATTAGATCAGAGATGAATATGGTTTGTTCGGTACCGAGACAAGCCATCGGGTCATACACCGGGCATGTGTCACTCATGTGTAACTCATGCATATTAGCCATCAACATAACAACTGCATTGGCCTGCAAATCCTCCATATCATCATCTGAGTCTGCATTTTCCATAAAGCTCTGTTCTTTGTCTGTGAGAGTTCCACCAGCTTCATCCTTAAGAGCCAAGAGAAGAGCCTCTTTGTGATAAGCACTTCCCCTTGTCCTCGGCTTTGGGCATGCATTAGCCAGGTGTCCCTTCTCATTGCAGTTGTAGCATCGAAGACCATTCAACCCATTCTGAACATTTCCTTGTTCCACCACTTGAGCTCTATTGTTAATCCTACCCACAGCATTAAACCCTTGACCACCGCCCATCTGACGACCATAGCCACGATTCTGAACTTCAACTCGTCCATTGTTCACAACAGCTTGATTCCTTGTGTTAGATGAAGAACAAATACGGTTGTTGGACTTGTTGGTATAACGGCTAAAAGCATTAGCAATCATAGCAAATCCTTGTTGCAATGCTTCGAATGGATCAGATTCCTCATTAGCTTCACTGACAAGTGCTTGAGTATTGTTGTTGTTGTATGGAACCAATTGAGTTTGTTGAGATTGAGGCTATGAAGGATCATATGGTGTGATTGTAGCAGTTGGTTGAGTTGCTGGTTGAGGAGAATAACTGTTTTGAGCATACAAGGCAAGTTGTTGATTTTCCGATTGTGAAGGTGAAGCAATTTGAGCACGGAGAATTCTTTCCCTATCAACTTCCTTTTCATGAGGCTTCAAGTAATCGTACAACAATCCGTATGTAGAATGATGCATGTTCTTCACTTGACGGAGAAAAATGACATACTTCTCCCATTCAGGACCAAGACTACTCAGGAACTTAGTATTAACTGCAATTCTTGGCATGATGATGTTGTGTTTATCCAAATCATTTATGATGTCCGAGAATCGATGATGATAAGACTCTAGTGTCTCTCCGTGTTCAATCATGAAGTGTTCATAAGCCAAGTAAATTTTGGATTCCATATCCTCCTGATTGAGTGCAGATCCTTCCATAAGAAGATGAATATGTTCCCACATCGCCTTTGCGGTCTTTTGAGCATCAACACTTCGAAGAATTGGGTTAGGTAATCCTAATAGGATATATTGCATTGCAAGCTCATCAGCTTCATAGTGTAGAAGTTCTTCTGCATTCAGGTCTGCAACAGTAGCAATGTTTGATTGTTCATCTCTTGGTGGATTAGCATTTGGATCGCCGGGTACGATGACGGTAGGCATCTGAAATGGACCTTCTAAGATAACCTTCTTTAAGAACTTTCCATGTGGTTTCTTCAGATCACAAAACCTAAAGAACCTAATCACCCATTGATCGTAGTTTCCTGGAGTGAGCATTGGAGGTCTATCAAGTAATCCAGCCTCATGAATTGATTGTTGGCTGCTTAAAGCTTCACACATCTTTGCAAACCAAGTGGGTTCCTTCATAGTGTTCCTTGATGGATGTTGGTTGAATTCATTTGTGTAGGGTTGAACTTGAAGACTTGGTGGTGGTTGAACCATTTGAGGTTGTGGAATTGCAGCAAGTTGTGGAGTATGTTGTTGATTAAATTGTTGTTGATAAATTGCTTGTTGTTGATTCCATTGTTGATGTTGTGGACTTAGTTGTTGTTGACGTTGAGAATAAGTGTAAGGGAAATAGTTAGAGTATGGTGGTTGTGACATGTTGAAAACTTGTGTTGGTAAAAATGGATCTTTGTAGTCGAATGAACCTTTGTTGATGAAGTGTCCTTAGGCGTAGAAATCACAATAAACCAAGTAGGACTTATTCGTAAAAACACCAAAGTTACGCGTAACAGCAAGAGTTACGCGTAGATTTAGCTTACGCGTAAGCAGGGGAAAAGGACTAAAGTTATGCGTAAACAGTAAGTTATGCGTAGAAAACTTAGGCGTAGGATTACCTTATGCGTAAGACTAGGCTTAGGCGTAAGATGAATCTTATGCGTAGGATTTTCTACGCGTAAGCTTGATGCTTATGCGTAATTTTAGGGTTTTATCCCAAATGATCTTTTACACTATCACAGTGCAAAAGATATCCAAAGTCGACGTATTTTCAGGCTTATCCAAGCAAGAAAACACGGAGTAAACCACGAAACTGAAGGTCAAACCAAGGATAAAGTTACGCGTAACTTTAGGGTTTTGTTACGCGTAGCTTTACTCGTAAAAAATGATTTTGCCCAAAGATGTTTCTAAACCAGATTTTTGTGATGAGATAGCTTCAATATCACCAAAATAACACAAAAGTGTGAAACTTGATGAGCCAAAACTCCTAAAACGGTTACGCGTCGGATGAAACCCTCGTACAAAAACAAGCTTAAAAACGTAGATCCACGCGTAAAGTTTGAAACTTTTTGCCAAAAACAGTTATTTTAACACCTTAAAACATTGAAAGTACAAGAATCTTGGATTAAAAAGTGTAAAAAATGTGTTTTTAAGCGAACCAAAGTATCATTCGTTTGTTTTATGCGTAGGACCAAAAACCCACTTTAAAAACAATACGATTCACCCAACTAGTAGACGATTGATACCACTGTTAGGTCACTAGTTTTACAACACAAGTATCAATAGAAGAAATAAGATGAAGAAGAGATCGGTTGAACAATATCCAAACACACACACACATGATAATATGAACGGTTAGGCGTAGAGTATGAAATGAGAGAATAAATTGAATAACCAACCCTCAAGTGAGGGTTATACAAGAGTATTTATAGGAGGGAAGCTAGGGCAACACTCCTAGTTCCCATCCTTTTCCTTATTGGACTAGGCCTAGGCTTATGGGCCTTCTACATAAGCCTAAGGCTAATAACAAACATAAAGGCCATAATTAAGCTAACTATTACATATGAATCACTAACACTTTATTAAGGTTTAGGAGTGATTCCAACACACCATCAGCTCTCGAAAAAGGAAATATATTCAAATGGTGCATTCTCCTTACGCATAATGATCCTATTTCCGTATCTTGAAGTTGAACCTTGATACTTAAACGTTTTTCTGATTAATATATTTACCGAGTCTTTGACCTTTTACCCAAAAAATAATACACAAGTGTCCATTTCAAATAAAATTAGAGTAAATTACACCATTCGTCTTTGTGGTTTGCGTTGACCGCAACATATTGTCCTTTACCGAAAAAATGCATCATCAGAACTTAAGTACCAAACATTTTTTTTTTGCCATTGGTCCCTCCTTCTAACAGACGCCAATAACGCTCGTTAAATGCCCACACGTGAAGGTATTTTGGTCATTTTACCCTTGACATCGTCTTCCTCCTTTTATCTTATCTTCTTTATCTTCATTTTATAACACTCTCTTACCCACCTCCATCTTCTTTCATATCTCCATCTTAAAAAACATTCAAACAAGAATTTGTAACAAAGTGGGTTTTGGTTAGATAAAATTCAAGCTCATATGGGTCGGGTCGAAACCCACCTTCAACCACCATCTTCACGAAGTGGGTTCAGGTTAGACAATGATGGAGATGTTTTTGAAACCCACCTGCAACCACCATCTTTACAACATATCTAACACATACGAATCTAGCGGCCACCACATTCGCAATAAATATAGGTTCATGTTTTCGTTTTAGGTGTATTTTTTTGAAAGTTATTTAGTTTGTCTCTTTAATGATGTACAATGGATAACATATTTGTTTAAGGGCATTCACAATGATGAACTTTTATAAAGGTTTATAATAGTGTCAAGTCATCTTACATCATTAATTCATAAACATTTTTCTTGTTATAAACCTTAACTATGTATAAACTTTTTAAAGCTTTATAAAAATCTCACTAAACACCAATGCATTAAATTTAGAAGAGGTTCAAAATGCTAGACATTGTCATTTCACATAAACATGAAATACGTTTCCACTATAGTTAACAAAATGATATTTATCTTCAAATTTTCTTAACCCTTTTTATAAACCATCATCGTGAATGCTCTAAAAATATCTTTTTTTCTGGTTTTGTTCTTATTAAAGAAGATAATGAAAGTGGTTGGATTTTTCTAACCGCTTACGAAAGAAGGGGTTTTGCTTTTGTTAGACACACTTTACTAATGAGTGGTGGTGGATGATGTCTGGGTAATTTATTAAGTTAGTATGTTTAGCTTTCAAGTGTTTTTTAAGATGGAGATATGACAATAGATTATGCAAAATTGTCTCATGGTAAGTATGAATTTGTGGTAAGCAAAATTAAGTGTAAAAATAAATAAATAAAAGTATTAATCACGAGGTTTTAAACCAATTACTAATGAATGGTAAATAGTATGACAATAGATTATGCAAAATTGTGTTCAAAATTTCTTCATCAAATATGGTTCGCAGCTTGTAAGATCATTAATGACAAGGCTTCAGCGCTCATAAATACGATCCTACTATATAGTTTTATAGATATATTAATTTGTATTAGACATAATACCTAATCTATATAGCCTCTTATATTGACATTACCAAATTTAATGTGGTTGTTTGACGAAGTAGCTAGTTTGATTATTGTGGTGTTTGTTTCTAGTCATATAGCCATGTTTTATCGTTTGAGTTACAAAAGATTATAAAGGAAGGGACATAACTCATGCAGACATAGTAAGTCTCAATCGGTGTTTTTTTGTGTGTTTTCCTTTCACTTGCATGGTTACGATATTTATAAAAGGGTTTACCCTTTCAAAAAAATATCTAAAAGTTAAAGTAAAGAGAACACAACATACTTATTAACAAAGCCTAAAAACCGGTTTTCTTAAAAATCTGAAATTTTTTTTCACAAGAAAAGGATAAAAAAGCTAATAAACTTTGCTGAAATTATTTTTTTCTTGAGTAAATTACACCATTGATCACCAAACCGCGCCCAATTTACAAATTTAGTGTGGGTCCGAAGTTTAGGTATCAACCTAAAGCGCCTTGATGAGTGTGTAAATACTCATCATTTTTGTTCCTTCTGCACTGCAAAACCAGTCAAAAACACTTTAAAAAGTCTCAAAAAGACAGAAAAAATATTTAGACTGTGTTTTATTCAATAATTGTAAAAATCTAGTCCTTGGTTATTCAAAATAATGTAATTTTTCATAAAAGGCCCTCAGGGATTTTCAAAGTGTCAAAAATTAGCCTTATAAAGTCAGTTTTGCAAAATGGCAACTATTGGTCCCTGAAGTTTCAAAGATTGGCAGAAATTACCCCGGGACATTTTTAATTTGAAAATTATCATTTTTGGTCCTTGGGAAAATTGATCTTGTCAAATATAGTCCTTATGATTAACTTTTGAAAATTACATTTTTGGTCCCTCAAGATTGGTGGAATTGCAATTTTGGTCCTTGTGTAAACACCACAACCCAACCGGACCTAAAATTACTTAACCCTAAACACAAATTCCCCATTACCCATTTCCCTGCAGCCCAATACACCAAGCCCAAACCCATACCCCTTTTGAACCTTGAACCATGAACCACCCTTGACCCTTGACACCCCCAGTCCAAAACCCTTTTTGACCCTGCCATTCTGCCAATATTACCCCGTGAACCCTTTGTCTATTAATAAAAACGGTTCAAACCTCGTTTGACCAAACCAAAACCCGCGTTTTCCCTCCTTCCCACCTTCTTCCCAACTGCCCTGCAACACCACCTGCAACACTCCAACCCCCATCATCACACCCACCCTATTCCTACCCTCCAAACACCCCAAGCCAAAATACATTTATTACACCCTCCCCTGTCCCAAGTCATCAGGCCCAGTTGCAAAATTTGACGCCAAAAAGACCAATCAAAGGCTTAGATCAACTCTGACCAATCCAATGGTTTAAAATGGAAGAGGAAACTTGTTGAGAGCTATATAAGAAGAAAGAAGACAGAAGTAGCAGCTGTCACTTGTTTTAGACCTTTCTTTTATTTTTCTTGTAATCGTTTTAGTTTTGAATGTTAAATTTTTCTGGGTTTCATGCTTTGTGTAATTTACAAGTTAATTCAAGTTTAATTCAAGATTGTTCTCCTGTTAATTTCACTTTACTGCTTTGTTCATCTTTCCCGCCAAAATCAAGTTCTGTTAATTGTCCCATTTTAAATTGTTATAATAGTCCTAATTACTTTGTTCAACCTTATTTTTGCCTAATCAATAGGATTAAATAAGTTTCCTGGTTTTAAATGCAATTTTCCAAAAAAAAGTTTAGAAAAGTCAACAAAAGTCAACTCTACTGTAGCTCAGCTTAATTTGTTGCTTACTTTAGATTTCTCAGTTTATTTGCTATAATCATAGATGTTAGCTTTTAATTCAGTGTAGTATAACTGCTTAAATTAGTTTTTGCCAAAAATCAAGAAAAAAGCCTAAAATAGCTTAATTGTAAGTTAGATAAATTAGTGCTTATTTAAGTGTTACAATCTGTTTTATTAGCTTGTTTATAAGTAGTTTAGTCTTTAGGAACCTAGAAATGTAGCTTATCCTGTCCCGAATTGCCCTTACCGCTAATCTTAGAAGTTACAGGGGTGTTTGGAACAACATTGTTTTGGGTAGTTTTTGCATGCTATTGTTCATTTGGTCACTTGATTAAGTTTGATCAGAGATAATTAGAGCTAGATAAGTTGTTTTCAGTTGCTATTTAGCCCATTTAATGCCATTTGTAGTTTTTTAGTTAGATTAGGCAGTTTTAGAGTCGGATTTGCCATATTAGCATTTGTAGATTGGTATGTGCTAAAACACATACCTTTTCATTATCAAAACTGACCCAAAATAACCAAGAAAGAGCCGTTTATTGCTAATATTTGTGGTTTTCTTGAGTTTGTGCATGTGCAGGTACGGATATGTAAAAACACGCAAAAAGAAGCCAAAACCGGAAGAAAACCGAGCACGAGAGATTGAGAGAGCTTAAGCTGAGCCGGAAGGTCAGAATTATGCATTTTTGAAGATTTCTAATCTCTGAGGATGATTTGTGAAGATTTGATCAAAGTTTGAAGAAATGTCAGAAATAGTCCCTCAAGTTTCAACAATTGGCAAAAATGGTCCTTAAAGATTCAAAAATTGCAATTTGGCCCTTGGTTTATTTGAAGGTTGGCAAATTCAGTCCTTGGAAGATCTTTCAGAATTTACAAGATTGGTCCCTCTAATTTCAGCATGTTCATATTTGGTCCCTTTGGTTACACTTTGTTTCAAAAGCTAGTCCAAATACAATCCAAGATATATCTAAACCCAATCCATTACACAAAACACACCTTGGCCCAACTTAAATCCAATCTTAACCCGTCCAAACCTTTTAATAATCCGCTACCCCTACCCGGATACCCATTTACACCTATTATTACCCAATATCCATTACCCGAATAAACCCGTACCAACCCATTTGAAGAAATAATAAATAAAACCAAACGCGCCCTTTACAGTGCTTCTTCTCCCCAAACCAAACACACCCATTTACCCCCACCATTAACACCAATCCCAAACGCCTATCCTCGTACTAAGCATCTTCTCAACCTTATCTAGATCTGACTTGTCAGATAAGAGTGATTACGTGGCTAAATGGAGCTCTACCATTGGACATAACACATCATCAAATGAAATGGTGCTTAATGATTGGTTGAGGTGACCAGTGGATGAATGTGTGGCTATGATTAGACATCCTAGATCCTTCTGAAGGCATCCCAAGCCTCCTAGCTCAGCTATTTATACCCATTTCCTGTCTCATTGTATTTCGTCCAATTCCTTAGGCATTAGAGGAATTTTGGCCACTTTATTTACTTGTCATTTACATGTTTTCATTTAGTGTAAACCTTTAAATTCAAGTTTGTAATCGTTTTTCATTAATGCAAGTTTCCTTCTTGAATTTGATTAATTGTCATTTAATTCAAATTACTGTTAATTAAGTGCTTGTTATTGTTTCATCTAACTCACAGAAGCTTCTATAAGCTTTTGTGAGTTCATGGTTTCTCAAAGTTTCTCTAAAACTCAGTTTTGCAAAAAGTCAACATTAGTCAAACTTTTGTCAAAGCTTAAAAGTCAAATAATTTGTGGTAAATTTCTGGTTTAAATCTGTTTTTCTGGGTAAGATTTATGCTTATGAGGTCAGTTCATTCAGATTTAATAAGGTTTTAAGTTTTAATGCATTTTGGAATTTCTAAAGTAGTGTTTGGTTTAAGGATTGAAACTGTTTTAGAGGTTTGAATAGTGGATATAATCAGTTGCTTAAGGTGTGATATGGTTATATGCATCCATTTCTGTCTTGGTTTTGCTGCATTTGAGCTCTAAGTCAACTTTTCATAGAAACCGTTCTTGTTTCCATTTCTGTTGGAATCAGTGGTTAGGAATTTGCATATAGGTTTAGAAGTTAATAAGTGAGCTTGCTTTTTTCTGATTTTCATCATATTATATCATCATCAGTCCTGAATTTGATCTCTAATCTCAATAAAGTCAAACCTCATATCTGTTTTAAAAAGTCAAAACACCAGGTCTGAACTAGTTTTTGCAGATCTTGCAGATGCTGCACAGTGCTCATCTCAGCTAGTTAAGGTCTCATTTTTGGTCTATAAGCAGTTTGCTAGGTGGTCTACTTATTTCAAGTGTTAGTTTTCATTTTGGCTTATTGGATAAGCAGTTAAATAAGCTCAAACTAGGGTACCTGCTCATCTGTTTGCATCGCATCTGCTTCCATTTAGCCAGATTTTGTTTGACCTTTAACTTCCTCAATACTAGTCCTTATTAGCTGAAACTTTGGATATATGATCTCTGGTTAGTGGGCTTGAATCCACCACTTTTGGTTTTCCCTTAAACTTATTGAATAAGCAGTTACAACTGCTTAAACAGTGGGGTCAAGCCACTCGTTTTGTTAAATAGCTTGCTTAAACTTGGTAGATCACTTATTAGGTGTTAGGAGCAGTTGAATTTAGTTGCCTTAGAGTAGTTTTACTATTATCTAGCTTCTGTAGTAGTTTGGTTCATTCTTGTGCTTATTAGCTTATTTAAAAGTGCTTATTTTAGCTCAAATTACACTGCAGCCTTAATATCTCTCACATAAGCTCATGTTTTTATATTTTTTATAGATCTAGAATAGCATTTTAGAATTTCCCTGAAGTTTTCATAATTTTTAGTTACTGTTCACTATTTTTCTCTATTAAATTCAGTTTTTAATCATTTTTAATTGGCTTTAATTGCATTTAATTCAGAAAAAGTTCCAAAAAATAATTTTTCATTTTTTCCAGTTTAAGATAAATATAAAAAGCATAAAAAATATTTTTCTTTATTTTTCTCCTTTTATTTGGTATTTTTCACAATTTAAATTAGATTTAAATAGTATTAAATTCGTAGAAAATAGGAAATTAATCTGAAAAATAAAAATTTAGTTTTGAAAAGTCTCTTATGTTATTTTAGATTTTTATAAATTAGTTTCATAATCTTCCCCTTTGTTTTTATAATTTCTAGTTATTTAGTCTTATTTTTAAAGTTAATAATTAGTTTTTAATTAGAATAAATTCAAGAAAAATCCAAAAAAAATAGTTTTAATTCATTTATAGTTTTCTCATATCATTTTTAGAGTAAAAGTAATTTTAGGTTGTTTTTAGGAGTTAGAATAGTCGTAATTGCTTTTTATTTGCGTTTCGTTTAAATCCCGTATTTGCGTTTTTATGTAGAATTGCGTAGTTTTCCTTAATTCTTAGGATTTCCCATAGATTTTAGTTCCTTATGCTTTCCTTATCCCGTAGTTTAGAATATATCATTTTATGCCCTTCTCTCATTCAAATCCCGATTATTGAGACATGAGTTGGAAATTCCATTCAACCCTCGTTCGGAACGATCTCGGTGCTCAAACCTAACACGTTTGAGTTACCCGTATACTACACTTCTCATCTATTATTGATCAGTGTCCGAACCGTTTTAAGTTTCTTACGGTTAGTCATTCACAAGTGGCTAGCTTGAGTGAGTAAGCTTGACGTTGCTTTGGCACTCAATCAATTTTTGGCGCCGCTGCCGGGGATTGTTTGTGTTCACACTGAATCAATTTTTGGCGCCGCTGTCGGGGAGGGCTTGTAGCGAGTTTTCGTATTCCGTCTCGAATCGCGTGCATTTGAAGATCCTTCCCCGAGTGAAGTTACCGTCGTTATTGTAAATATATCTTTTTCAAAAATCCAAAAAGATTTTCCTTTTCAAAATATGTTTTCTAAAAACCCAAAAATATTCTTCTTTACCCTCTGATTTGATAATTCTTTCCTTTTATCCCTCTTTTATGATTAATTCTCATGGATTCTCAAATTTTCTATCAACCCTATTGCTTTAATTGTAGAGATCTATTAAGAGATGATTCACTTTGTGAACGTTGTTTTTGCAAAGGGTGTGGATTTTATCGCGAATCTTGTATGTGTCGCCCTTTTGAAGAACCCACCGGGGGTATCAATGACGATTCCATCGATTTTGAAAAAAGATTTGAGCAACGTCAAAACCACATTGAAAGCATGCTTCAAACCTTATTAAGCCGCATTCAAGCTCGACAATGTGTTAATGAGGCACCCGTTCAAGTTATGGAAGACGATCACACTATTCCGGAGCTACCTGAAGAACCCACCGAGGGTCACGGAGACGATTTCTTTGAACATCGTGCTTTTCTGAACAACATTGAAAAACTTGAAGCATTTCCGAAAATTTTGAAATGTAAGCTTGATGAACCCTCGATTCCTACTCCTCTCCGGTGAGGAGATGGAACATATTTCTAAACCCGAGGTGATTCCCGTTTGTACTCTCGACTCTAATCCGAAGAATTCTAGAATCGATCCTTCTCTTTCACGATTCGCTGTTACGAGTCCGTCGAGTTACAACAAAACGGAACGAAATTATGAGCTTAAAACGATTTCTAAACGAAAGAACCGAGATCACAACGGAAGTGGTGGAACTTGCTAGCTCTAAGAGCACACCACTTGTCCCACCTCCGGATTCTTATCCCTCTCGTTTCGAGCCTTTCATTTCCGACTCTTCCCCTTCTCTCACGCCGGTTGAGAGAAGTGACGTTTTGGAAGAGGTCGATGATTCTATTTCTACAGACATCGTTGAACCCGTTGATTCTCTCATAATGGGGGATGAGCATCTTAGTACAATTCCGGAAACGGAAGTTTCTAGTGCTGAGATCCTTATCCCAAGCCCAAGAGAGTCTGGGGTTGTTAATGATATTTGTGATGAGCCTTCTCTTGATATTTCTAATGATCATGATGAGATGTTCTCCGATTCCGATGATGATTCTTATGGAGACATCGATTTCGTCGACGATTTACCTTCTGAGCCCGTCCATATAGAAGAAGTAAACGATTTTGAGCCAGAAGAAGAAGAGATTGAGCCCAATGATATTGAGATCGAGGATCCAGCATTACGAGAAACATTGTCGAATGTTTATCTTCTCATTGCTAAGATTGAAGCCCTTAACGATAATTCGAGTTCGCCTCCTATCTCCGCTAAAGATAGTGATTTCTCTCCCGAGCTTGAGACCTTCCGATTTGATGAAGAGATTAGTGGCAATCCCACTATTGATGATGTTTATCCTCCGATTCTTGAGCGATTCTACTTCGAGGTTGATATGAGTAAAGTTTTGAACGAGATTTCCGATACTCCAACAAATGACCCGATCATTGAGGATGCTATTAATGACCCAATACCACCGGGTATTGAGGGTGCTGTGCATGATCCCGATGGGGATATGGTTGATCTTGATGGTTCTCTTGACTCCCCTTCTTTTGATGAGTCCACCATCACGTATCCCGTTGAGCCCGCATGTGAAGACAAAATCTTTAAACCCGGGATATGCATTGATGAGCCTTTTGTTAAAATCAATTCTGGAGAAAAGGATCCTCCGATGGATGCCTTCATTTGTGAGCCTAAACATCTTATCTCTTACCATGAGCTCCCGTCTTTCTTGGAGTATTCTCTTATTGATCCGTCATCCTTTCTTCCGCCCGCAAAACCACCGGATGATGGATCCTTCTTACATGATATGTCTTATCCACCCATTTTCTTCTCCACCCAAACCGCCCAGTCTCATTCTTTCGGGAATGAGGACACCGTTTTTGACCCTGGTATCTCTACCACTTTCTTCCCCAAGGACAAATGAATTCGGGACGAGTCAGGCTAGCGACTCGTTTAAGAAAAACAGTAGCGCTTCGTGGGAGGCACCCCATGCTTATCTCTATCTTCTTTCTATTTTCTAATAAGTGACGCGAAGGGGTTAGCCTCTTTGATTTCTCGTGTTTGGTTGTTTGTGATGTTGTTTAGGATGTTCCCGATTTGAAGACTCTCGTGCTCAAAGTTTGTCATTTTCTCTACTCGAGCTTCATGATCGATCTTTGATGGAAATCCGATATCATAATCTTATCGACTAACGTTTATCTTTTAGCATACTTAATAAACGGCTTTTAGATTTTCGTGATACCATTGCTTTTAAACATTGAGGACAATGTTTCGTTCTCGTCTGGGGTAGGGAAATCTTCGATTTGATTTGACCGCACTTGCTTATTTCTGTTGTGTACTCTCGAACCCCGTTTTCCTTAGAAAATGAAAAATTGTGCTAAAAATGAGCAAAATTTAAAAATTTTTGTAAGCTTTTGTTAAGTCTTTTTGATTGAAAGGTTTTGCTAGTCTCTTAGATTAGAAGCTATAAAATGCGAATTCTAGCTCAAAAGGCCAAGATTCTGCAAGTTTCCCTGAGTGACTTTAAATATGCATAACTTGATTTCATTAGACGAAACATTAGCTAAGTTAATATATGTTTTGACACCTTTTTGACTTTCCGCTGGTGAGAGTAGGAATAGAATTCTGACTTGACCGGGCGTGTAGAGCCCTAGCTTGTTCCCTTAACCATAGATAATCTAAAAATTATCGGCTAAGCATCTGCGGATCTCATTATTTGGGATTTTAAATTTGCAGAGATCGAGAAATGATAGAGTTACTTATGAGTTTAGATGCTAAGCGTGGAGTAGTTGGTTCTCTTTAGAGCCCATCGAAGGTACTTATGGCTTTTTGTTCCCACAAAATTGTTTCACCCCATATCTGTCAAATAAATAATTAGAGATGTCGAGTTTTTGGCGATAGTTAGTTCTTTATCTTCTTAAAAGAATCTTTGTTTTAAAAATTGGGTACACATCAAGGATCCGTAATAAGTAATAAGTAATAAGTGATATGTGAAATGTAATAAGTAAAGTTGTGAGCTGCGGTGTGGAGATCGGACCCTTGGATCTTTAGCCAGGATTGAGTGAGGTCTTAGCCTAGCCAGCCGGGATCCTCATTTCATGAAGCCTATAGTCTTGGAATTACCCCGTGAAGCTCCGTGGTTCACAGCTCATATAAGTAAAGGTATAAGTGCAATGTAAAAAAAAAAAAAAAAAAAATGATGTTGAAAAATGAAAAAAATGAAAATGAAAAATCAAAAGTATAAGTGAATAAAAATTCCTTGATGTGGACCTCATTTTTACGACAATGGTTCTTGAGGGAAGGCGAATAACTAATTATCGACTTAGCTTTGTATCTTTATCGGAATAAAAGTTATCGAAACGAGAATTTGAAGAAATTCATTTCTCACAAAAATAAAAAAATCTAGAGGAAAATAGGAAAATGGGAACAAAAGGTATTTACACAAGTAACTTCCATGGGTAGTGTTAGCATCTAGAATCATATGTAACAATGATTTCGGTTTTACGCTTAGTTTGGGGACTTGTGAAAAATCAGGGACGATGTATTCTATCCGTATGGTCACTTCACGCTGTGTTGTGTTTTCTACTCCGTGATCCTAACGTGTCGTTTGAAAAATGTTGGAGTTATTAATCGACATGAAAGTTCAACAAACCGTCATTCATAACCGGAATGTGCTTAACCGTAATATCTATATATGTGAATTGAAAGGTAAACGGGGCGTTTTTAGAATTAAGGCTTTCTTAATCTCTTTTGAGGAATCTTTGCTACTTCTTCATAGGTTTAGTAGAAAGAGATTGAAATCCTTGGTTTTAGAAGCGTGAGTTGATTGCATTGCGTGAGGACACGGCAATGGTTTCGTCTGGGGTATTTTGGTATGTGCTAAAACACATACCTTTTGATTATCAAAACTGACCCAAAATAACCAAGAAAGAGCCGTTTATTGCTAATATTTGTGGTTTTCTTGAGTTTGTGCATGTGCAGGTACGGATATGTAAAAACACGCAAAAAGAAGCCAAAACCGGAAGAAAACCGAGCACGAGAGATTGAGAGAGCTTAAGCTGAGCCGGAAGGTCAGAATTATGCATTTTTGAAGATTTCTAATCTCTGAGGATGATTTGTGAAGATTTGATCAAAGTTTGAAGAAATGTCAGAAATAGTCCCTCAAGTTTCAACAATTGGCAAAAATGGTCCTTAAAGATTCAAAAATTGCAATTTGGCCCTTGGTTTATTTGAAGGTTGGCAAATTCAGTCCTTGGAAGATCTTTCAGAATTTACAAGATTGGTCCCTCTAATTTCAGCATGTTCATATTTGGTCCCTTTGGTTACACTTTGTTTCAAAAGCTAGTCCAAATACAATCCAAGATATATCTAAACCCAATCCATTACACAAAACACACCTTGGCCCAACTTAAATCCAATCTTAACCCGTCCAAACCTTTTAATAATCCGCTACCCCTACCCGGATACCCATTTACACCTATTATTACCCAATATCCATTACCCGAATAAACCCGTACCAACCCATTTGAAGAAATAATAAATAAAACCAAACGCGCCCTTTACAGTGCTTCTTCTCCCCAAACCAAACACACCCATTTACCCCCACCATTAACACCAATCCCAAACGCCTATCCTCGTACTAAGCATCTTCTCAACCTTATCTAGACCTGACTTGTCAGATAAGAGTGATTACGTGGCTAAATGGAGCTCTACCATTGGACATAACACCTCATCAAATGAAATGGTGCTTAATGATTGGTTGAGGTGACCAGTGGATGAATGTGTGGCTATGATTAGACATCCTAGATCCTTCTGAAGGCATCCCAAGCCTCCTAGCTCAGCTATTTATACCCATTTCCAGTCTCATTGTATTTCGTCCAATTCCTTAGGCATTAGAGGAATTTTGGCCACTTTATTTACTTGTCATTTACATGTTTTCATTTAGTGTAAACCTTTAAATTCAAGTTTGTAATCGTTTTTCATTAATGCAAGTTTCCTTCTTGAATTTGATTAATTGTCATTTAATTCAAATTACTGTTAATTAAGTGCTTGTTATTGTTTCATCTAACTCACAGAAGCTTCTATAAGCTTTTGTGAGTTCATGGTTTCTCAAAGTTTCTCTAAAACTCAGTTTTGCAAAAAGTCAACATTAGTCAAACTTTTGTCAAAGCTTAAAAGTCAAATAATTTGTGTTAAATTTCTGGTTTAAATCTGTTTTTCTGGGTAAGATTTATGCTTATGAGGTCAGTTCATTCAGATTTAATAAGGTTTTAAGTTTTAATGCATTTTGGAATTTCTAAAGTAGTGTTTGGTTTAAGGATTGAAACTGGTTTAGAGGTTTGAATAGTGGATATAATCAGTTGCTTAAGGTGTGATATGGTTATATGCATCCATTTCTGTCTTGATTTTGCTGCATTTGAGCTCTAAGTCAACTTTTCATAGAAACCGTTCTTGTTTCCATTTCTGTTGGAATCAGTGGTTAGGAATTTGCATATAGGTTTAGAAGTTAATAAGTGAGCTTGCTTTGTTCTGATTTTCATCATATTATATCATCATCAGTCCTGAATTTGATCTCTAATCTCAATAAAGTCAAACCTCATATCTGTTTTAAAAGTCAAAACACCAGTGTCGAACTAGTTTTTGCAGATCTTGCAGATCTTTGCACAGTGCTCATCTCAGCTAGTTAAGGTCTCATTTTTAGTCTATAAGCAGTTTGCTAGGTGGTCTACTTATTTCAAGTGTTAGTTTTCATTTTGGCTTATTGGATAAGCAGTTAAATAAGCTCAAACTAGGGTACTGCCATCCGTTACGCATCGTTCTACTTCCATTTAGCCAGATTTTGTTTGACCTTTAACTTCCTCAATACTAGTCCTTATTAGCTGAAACTTTGGATATATGATCTCTGGTTGGTGGGCTTGAATCCACCACTTTTGGTTTTCCCTTAAACTTATTGAATAAGCAGTTACAATTGCTTAAACAGTGGGGTCAAGCCACTGTTTTGGTTAAATAGCAGTTTGCTTAAACTTGGTAGATCACTTATTAGGTGTTAGGAGCAGTTGAATTTAGTTGCCTTAGAGTAGTTTTACTATTATCTAGCTTCTGTAGTAGTTTGGTTCATTCTTGTGCTTATTAGCTTATTTAAAAGTGCTTATTTTAGCTCAAATTACACTGCAGCCTTAATATCTCTCACATAAGCTCATGTTTTTATATTTTTTATAGCTCTAGAATAGCATTTTAGAATTTACCTGAAGTTTTCATAATTTTTAGTTACTGTTCACTATTTTTCTCTATTAAATTCAGTTTTTAATCATTTTTAATTGGCTTTAATTGCATTTAATTCAGAAAAAGTTCCAAAAAATAATTTTTCATTTTTTCCAGTTTAAGATAAATATAAAAAGTATAAAAAATATTTTTCTTTATTTTTCTCCTTTTATTTGGTATTTTTCACAATTTAAATTAGATTTAAATAGTATTAAATTCGTAGAAAATAGGAAATTAATCTGAAAAATAAAAATTTAGTTTTGAAAAGTCTCTTATGTTATTTTAGATTTTTAGAAATTAGTTTCATAATCTTCCCCTTTGTTTTTATAATTTCTAGTTATTTAGTCTTATTTTTAAAGTTAATAATTAGTTTTTAATTAGAATAAATTCAAGAAAAATCCAAAAAAAATAGTTTTAATTCATTTATAGTTTTCTCATATCATTTTTAGAGTAAAAGTAATTTTAGGTTGTTTTTAGGAGTTAGAATAGTCGTAATTGCTTTTTATTTGCGTTTCGTTTAAATCCCGTATTTGCGTTTTTATGTAGTATTGCGTAGTTTTCCTTAATTCTTAGGATTTCCCTTAGATTTTAGTTCCTTATGCTTTCCTTATCCCGTAGTTTAGAATATATCATTTTATGCCCTTCTCTCATTCAAATCCCGATTATTGAGACATGAGTTGGAAATTCCATTCAACCCTCGTTCGAACGATCTCGGTGCTCAAACCTAACACGTTTGAGTTACCCGTATACTACACTTCTCATCTATTATTGATCAGTGTCTGAACCGTTTTAAGTTTCTTACGGTTAGTCATTCACAAGTGGCTAGCTTGAGTGAGTAAGCTTGACGTTGCTTTGGCACTCAATCAATTTTTGGCGCCGCTGCCGGGGATTGTTTGTGTTCACACTGAATCATAGATCTAGACTCTTGTTAGTGCATGTTTTAAGTAGTTTTTTATGTCATTTATATGTTAGAATAGGATCATAGGCCCTGGCACTGTTTCCTCTGCTTTTAGCCATTTTCTGTTTTTAACTCGACATCAGGTTCCATATGCCCAAATCACTTTTAGTTTTGATTTTTAATTTCTTTGTTTTAAGTCCTTATGCTCTGAAATTTGGTACAGTAGTTATTTAGTTGCTTATCTACTAGCTTGTATTTTTATTTTATTTTTCTTAATAGCTTTTCATTAGCTTAAACTGCCCTCTTGCATGCCCTTTTGGTTCTCACATCACTCTTAGTAGCCTTCAACCAAACAGCCCCTTAGCTCTTATTTTAGCTTCTGTTGTTTTTTTTTTCTTTCCAGCTTATTGTAGCTTTTCACGAAGATTTTTTTTTAATGCATTGCTTATTTTTAATCCTGAGTTAGTTTGGTAAAAGAAAAAAAAATCAAAAGAGAAAAATAATAAGTGAGAAATGGAGGATGTGGGAATTGAACCCACGACCTGCTGCACTCTTGCAGAACGCCACACACCACACAACTTAAACCAACTGAGCTTGGGAACGTTTTTGTTATAAATGCGTTTAATTAATGTTTTAAAGAAAGTCGAATTCCAAGTTTAAAACCAAAATAAACAAAAAGGTGGGGAGGCAGGCTCGAACCTGAGACCTCCCACCTTTATGAGAGTGTTAGTGGTGTACCTGTATGACCATGCGCCCTTGGGTCTTGTCTTGGTTATTTCTTGCAACATCTATTACTTAAGGTCGTATGCTAGTTTAGGCTTATAAGTTTTAGCTTATTCTTAACAGCTTATCCGTATAAGCTGTTGATCCCATTTTATTTTTCTTAGGTCCCCCATAGTGTAAAGTAATTTCTGTAATTTTTGCACATTTTTATAAAATGGTTTAGTATTTTTAATTGATTAACTAGATTAAATTAGTTTTTAATTCGTACTAATAATTTTAATAGTCATAAAAATAATTTTCTTTTTCCAATAATTTTCTTGCATCATTAGGATTGTAAAAATATATTTTCCATATCCGTAGGTATTTTACTTCTTTATTTCCTTGTAACAATTACGACTATCCATATCACGACCAACCTCCACAGTGCCAAATGACTCAAACTCCTCAGCAAACCCAACAAGACACTTATCTAGAGCTTCTGGAGTTAGTGAAAAGAACTGAGGAATTGAGTAAAACAAAGATTTCGAAATGCTCCCGTTTTCTTGTGTATATTGTGTGGGTCCTCATGATGATTATCAATGTCAACCTTCCGGTTTTGACAAATCTCCACTCCCACAATGTCCCGTCATTCAAAATTCACATGAGAAATCCATGGAAGAATTGCTAGGAAGAGCAGTCGCTAAAATAAATTCCCAAATTTCCTTTGAAAAATCTATTAGGGAATCAATTGCAAAAGAAAAGCGCCGATCTAGCTCTCAATATCATTTTATTCCTGATGACAGTGATGATGAGGATACACTTGATATCCTTCAATTCTATAAAGATTCATCAAGTTCATCGGTTGATATCCCGGTTGAGATTCATTCTCAAACAACTGCTATCACACCCAAAGCTCCCACTCACTCTCTAAACATGGGGGATGAGCATCTTGACACTGTTCTGAAAAGGAATAAGGCAATTCATAAAGTCTAGTGTTGAGAACCTTGTCCCAATCCCGAGAGAGTCACATGGAACTTTTGACCATATGTGTGATATCCCTTCCCCTCTTGAGTCTTCTCTAGATCATTTTGAAACTTTCTCCGATTTTAGCGACGATTGTGCTTCTTATGGAAACATCAAGTATGTTGAGGCATCACTCCCACAGTCTGATCCTCTTCTTGAGGAGTTCACCGATGAACTCACTCACATCAGTCCACTTTTATTAGAAAGTGACGATGATCTCTTTGATTTCGAAGCCGATCTTGGAGAAATTGAAAGTCTCCTATATAATGATCATTCACTCACTTCTTATCCCAACAGTCCAGAAGAGAATGTTAATGACTTTGTTCCTGAAGCGTTCAAAACAACTCTCACTAATCCTCTATTTGAATTCGACTCTGAATTCACTTCAATTTCTGAGAATCCACTCTTTGATACTCAGATTGAGGATAGTGATGAGTCTACAGTGGAACAAGAGTTCACAGATTTACATCACGTGAATGATTCTCTTTACGAGGAGTTCTCCCTTGAACTCACTCATATCATATCTCCACCGGAGTATGATAACTTCTACTTTGATCTAGACACACCCGGGATATGTCTAGACCAATTAAGCTTAAATGATGAGATTCATGCTATTATGAATTCTCCTGTGGGTGATGATGAGTTAGTCAAGATTTTTATCATGACTTTCTTTCTTTTCTTCACCTATCCCGTGACTTCTCCTGTTCTTCACTCCTTCGGGAATGAAGATACTATCTTTGACCCCGGCACTTTCATGTACCATTTGTGAGCCGAGTCTGTCTATCTATATCTCATCGGTGTGGAACTTTCACGTACTTCAATGTTTATACAAACATCTTGAATGAAAGTCCGATGGAGATTGTCTCTTCCACTTACTTCCCCATGAACAAATTAATTCGGGTCGAGTCAAGCTAGCGACTCGGTAATCAAAAACAGTAGTTAAACATGGGTTTTCACCCGTGTGTACCACCCTAGTGTGGGGGAGTTGCCCCCCGCTGTTGTATATAAGTTTTCTAACATCGAAAAAAAAATGGCCGTAGTATTTCCCTTTTACGTTCTATGTTTCAGCATAACCGCCGGTACTTTGAATATTGAGGGCAATATTCATTTCTATTGTGGGGGGAATTCTCACGAATTTTATCATGTAATTATACCACCCAATTCCCCCATTTTTGGCCAATTTTTTTTTTTTTTTTTTTTTTTTTTGGAGTAAGTGTTTTGCACTTACTCAGCTTACGGTTATCAGTCCGCCATGTCTAATAAACAAAATGATTGGCTAATCCAGGAGCAAACGGCTCTTGGTAAAGATATCTCAAATCCGTTGACGGCTTGCAATTTGCCCAAAATTGTATGGTGTTCAGCTCACCATATCTTTAATTAGTGAAGAGTTGGCTAGCCCGCAAGTTGATGGCTTGTGATAAAGGCAGTTGGAAAGCCATAATTGGTAATCGACTCACCAAAGATATTTTATCTAAGAGTTGGCTAGTCCAGAAGCAAACGGCTTCTGGTAAAGACAAATCAAAACCATTGAAAGCTGGTGATTTGCTCAAAATCATTTGGTTATCATTGTACCAAGGTTCTTACTTGAACTGAAACAATTGGCTACTCCAGAAGTAATGGCTTTTGGTAAAGAGACTTAAATCCATTAAGTTTTCACAAAAGATTGCTAGGGACTAGCAATAGTTTAGTGTGGGGGATTGATGAGTGTGTAAATACTCATCATTTTTGTTCATTCTGCACTGCAAAACCAGTCAAAAACACTTTAAAAAGTCTCAAAAAGATAGAAAAAATATTTAGACTGTGTTTTATTCAATAATTGTAAAAATCTAGTCCCTGGTTATTCAAAACAATGTAATTTTTCATAAAAGGCCCTCAGGGATTTTCAAAGTGTCAAAAATTAGCCTTATAAAGTCAGTTTTGCAAAATGGCAACTATTGGTCCCTGAAAATTATCATTTTTGGTCCTTGGGAAAATTGATCTTGTCAAATATAGTCCTTATGATTAACTTTTGAAAATTACATTTTTGGTCCCTAAAGATTGGTGGAATTGCAATTTTGGTCCTTGTGTAAACACCACAACCCAACCGGACCTAAAATTACTTAACCCTAAACACAAATTCCCCATTACCCATTTCCCTGCAGCCCAATACACCAAGCCCAAACCCATACCCCTTTTGAACCTTGAACCATGAACCACCCTTGACCCTTGACACCCCTAGTCCAAAACCCTTTTTGACCCTGCCATTCTGCCAATATTACCCCGTGAACCCTTTGTCTATTAATAAAAACCAGTCAAACCTCGTTTGACCAAACCAAAACCCGCCCACGTTTTTCCCTCCTTCCCACCTTCTTCCCAACTGCTTTACAACACCACCTGCAACACTCCAACCCCCATCATCACACCCACCCTATTCCTACCCTCCAAACACCCCAAGCCAAAATACATTTATTACACCCTCCCCTGTCCCAAGTCATCAGGCCCAGTTGCAAAATTTGGCGCCAAAAAGACCAATCAAATGCTTAGATCAACTCTGACCAATCCAATGGTTTAAAATGGAAGAGGAAACTTGTTGAGAGCTATATAAGAAGAAAGAAGACAGAAGTAGCGGTGTCACTTGTTTTTAGACCTTTCTTTTATTTTTCTTGTAATCGTTTTTAGTTTTTGAATGTTAAAGATTTCTGGGTTTCATGCTTTGTGTAATTTACAAGTTAATTCAAGTTTAATTCAAGATTGTTCTGCTGTTAATTTCACTTTACTGCTTTGTTCATCTTTCCCGCCAAAATCAAGTTCTGTTAATTGTCCCATTTTAAATTGTTATAATAGTCCTAATTACTTTGTTCAACCTTATTTTTGCCTAATCAATAGGATTAAATAAGTTTCCTGGTTTTAAATGCAATTTTCCAAAAAAGTTTAGAAAAGTCAACAAAAGTCAACTCTACTGTAGCTCAGCTTAATTTGTTGCTTACTTTAGATTTCTCAGTTTATTTGCTATAATCATAGATGTTAGCTTTTAATTCAGTGTAGTATAACTGCTTAAATTAGTTTTTGCCAAAAATCAAGAAAAAAGCCTAAAATAGCTTAATTGTAAGTTAGATAAATTAGTGCTTATTTAAGTGTTACAATCTGTTTTATTAGCTTGTTTATAAGTAGTTTAGTCTTTAGGAACCTAGAAATGTAGCTTATCCTGTCCTGAATTGCCCTTACCTGCTAATCTTAGAAGTTACAGGGGTGTTTGGAACAACATTGTTTTGGGTAGTTTTTGCATGCTATTGTTCATTTGGTCACTTGATTAAGTTTGATCAGAGATAATTAGAGCTAGATAAGTTGTTTTCAGTTGCTATTTAGCCCATTTAATGCCATTTGTAGTTTTTTAGTTAGATTAGGCAGTTTTAGAGTCGGATTTGCCATATTAGCATTTGTAGATCTAGACTCTTGTTAGTGCATGTTTTAAGTATTTTTTTTATGTCATTTATATGTCAGAATAGGATCATAGGCCCTGGCACTGTTTCCTCTGCTTTTAGCCATTTTCTGTTTTTAACTCGACATCAGGTTCCATATGCCAAAATCACTTTTAGTTTTGATTTTTAATTTCTTTGTTTTAAGTCCTTATGCTCTGAAATTTGGTACAGTAGTTATTTAGTTGCTTATCTACTAGCTTGTATTTTTATTTTATTTTTCTTAATAGCTTTTCATTAGCTCAAACTGCCCTCTTGCATGCCCTTTTGGTTCTGTCATCAGCCCCCTTAGTAGCCTTCAACCAAACAGCCCCTTAGCTCTTATTTTAGCTTCTGTTGTTTTTTTTTTCTTTCCAGCTTATTGTAGCTTTTCACGAAGAAAGTTTTTTTTAATGCATTGCTTATTTTTAATCCTGAGTTAGTTTGGTAAAAGAAAAAAAAATCAAAAGAGAAAAATAATAAGTGAGAAATGGAGGATGTGGGAATTGAACCCACGACCTGCTGCACTCTTGCAGAACGCCACACACCACACAACTTAAACCAACTGAGCTTGGGAACGTTTTTGTTATAAATGCGTTTAATTAATGTTTTAAAGAAAGTCGAATTCCAAGTTTAAAACCAAAATAAACAAAAAGGTGGGGAGGCAGCTCGAACAGAGACCTCCCACCTTTACGAAAGTGATAGTGTTGTACCTGTATGACCATGCGCCCTTGGGTCTTGTCTTGGTTATTTCTTGCAACATCTATTACTTAAGGTCGTATGCTAGTTTAGGCTTATAAGTTTTAGCCTATTCTTAACAGCTTATCCGTATAAGCTGTTGATCCCATTTTATTTTTCTTAGGTCCCCCATAGTGTAAAGTAATTTCTGTAATTTTTGCACATTTTTATAAAATGGTTTAGTATTTTTAATTGATTAACTAGATTAAATTAGTTTTTAATTCGTACTAATAATTTTAATAGTCATAAAAATAATTTTCTTTTTCCAATAATTTTCTTGCATCATTAGGATTGTAAAAATATATTTTCCATATCCGTAGGTATTTTACTTCTTTATTTTTACGTTTTATTTCGTACGTTACGTAATTTTATTTAAACATACGTTTTAGGTTTTAAACGTTAATCGATTTTAAATATAGAATTAAAATGACTTCAAAGTCTTTATTAGATTTAATTTCCTTAGTGTAATCAATCATAACCCCTTTCCTGTTCAATATCACCCGATCACAGATTCGTTGTATTACAGTTTACACACCTCGTTGGGACTTAACGACCCGGGGAATCCACTATATTCCAAGGGAAATTGCATTGGTTTTAGACTGTTTTAATTTTATTACGGTTGACCATTCACAAGTGGTTGACTTGTGTAATAAACTTGACAGTTCAGACCCGATCAAATTTTGGCGCCGCTGCCGGGGAGGTGTGTTGCGTACTACGAATTTGAAGCATCAGTGTTGTTGAATATACATCCATTGTATATTTACCATCCTTGTTCATATTTTCTTATTATTATTATATAAAAACAAAACGGTTCCCGAAAACATTTTAAAATCAGTTTTCAACAAACACAAAAACCCAAAAAGATTTTCTTTCTTATATTTCCAAAATGTTTTTCAAAAATACCAAAAATATCCATCTTTACCCTCTTACCCTTTTGATTCTTCATTTCTTACCCTCTGGAACCATTTGATTCTTTCTATGTCTCATCCTCACCCTCTTGGTTGTCAATGGTGTGGTGGTCCTTATAATGGTGGCAATTGCCCCAGTTGTAGTATGGTGGAATCAGGAAACGGGTCTGTCTATAACCAGGATCCCTATTCCTACCATAACACAACTGATTTATTCCATCAACTACCACACTGTGAAACTCAGCAGTTTTACTGTTGTGAATACTATGGTGGTTCACACTACAGATCTGATTGTCAATCGGGAAACACACTTGTCTATGAGCAGGTTCCTGACAACAATTATGACTACAACACATATAACTCACAGCCACATCAGTTTTACTGTTGTGAGTATTGTGGAGGTCCTCACTCTAGGTCGGATTGTCAAACAGGGAATCCATTTCCTTGTAACAATTACGACTATCCATATCACGACCAACCTCCACAGTGCCAAATGACTCAAACTCCTCAGCAAACCAAACAAAACACTTATCTAGAGCTTCTGGAGTTAGTGAAAAGAACTGAGGAATTGAGTAAAACAACATTTCGAAATGCTCCCAGTTTTCTTGTGTATATTGTGGGGGTCCTCATGATGATTATCAATGTCAACCTTCGGTTTTGACAAATCTCCACTCCCACAATGTCCCGTCATTCAAAATTCACATGAGAATCCATGGAAGAATTGCTAGCGAAGAGCGGTCGCTAAAATAAATTCCCAAATTGCCTTTGAAAAATCTATTAGGGAATCAATTGCAAAAGAAAAGCAGCCAAATCTAGCTCTCAATTTCGTTTTATTCCAGATGACAGTGATGATGAGGATACACTTGATATCCTTCAATTCTATAAAGATTCATCAAGTTCATCAGTTGATATCCCAACAGTTGAGATTCATTCTCAAACAACTGCTATCACACCCGAAGCTCCCACTCACTCTCTAAACATGGGGGACGAGCATCTTGACACTGTTCTTGAAAAGGAATCGGACGAATTCATAAAGTCTAGTGTTGAGAACCTTGTCCCAATCCGAGAGAGTCACATGGAACTTTTGACCATATGTGTGATATCCCTTTCCCTCTTGAGTCTTCTCTAGATCATTTTGAAACTTTCTCCGATTTTAGCGACGATTGTGCTTCTTATGGAAACATCAAGTATGTTGAGGCATCACTCCCACAGCTGATCCTCTTGAGGAGTTCACCGATGAACTCACTCACATCAGTCCACTTTTATTAGAAAGTGACGATGATCTCTTTGATTTCGAAGCCGATCTTGGAGAAATTGAAAGTCTCCTATATAATGATCATTCACTCACTTCTTATCCCAACAGTCCAGAAGAGAATGTTAATCACTTTGTTCTGGCGTTCAAAACAACTCTCACTAATCCTCTATTTGAATTCGACTCTGAATTCACTTCAATTTCTGAGAATCCACTCTTTGATACTCAGATTGAGGATAGTGATGAGTCTACAGTGGAACAAGAGTTCACAGATTTACATCACGTGAATGATTCTCTTTACGAGGAGTTCTCCCTTGAACTCACTCATATCATATCTCCACCGGAGTATGATAACTTCTACTTTGATCTAGACACCCGGGATATGTCTCCCAATTAAGCTTAAATGATAAGATTCATGCTATTATGAATTCTCCTATGGGTGATGATGAGTTAGTCAAGATTTTTATCATGACTTTCTTTCTTTTCTTCACCTATCCCGTGACTTCTCCTGTTCTTCACTCCTTCGGGAATGAAGATACTATCTTTGACCCCGGCATTTTCATGTACCATTTGTGAGCCGAGTCTGTCTATCTATATCTCATCGGTGTGGAACTTTCACGTACTTCAATGTTTATACAAACATCTTGAATGAAAGTCCGATGGAGATTGTCTCTTCCACTTACTTCCCCATGAACAAATTAATTCGGGGTCGAGTCAAGCTAGCGACTCGGTAATCAAAAACAGTAGTTAAACATGGGTTTTCACCCGTGTGTACCACCCTAGTGTGGGGGAGTTGCCCCCCGCTGTTGTATATAAGTTTTCTAACATAAAAAAAAAAAATGGCCGTAGTATTTCCCTTTTCGTTCTATGTTTCAAAGCATAACCGCCGGTACTTTGAATATTGAGGGCAATATTCATTTCTAAGTGTGTGGGGAATTCTCACGAATTTTATCATGTAATTATACCACCCAATTCCCCATTTTTGGCCAAATTTTTTTTTTTTTTTTTGGAGTAAGTGTTTTGCACTTACTCGGCTTACGGTTATCAGTCCGCCATGTCTAATAAACAAAATGATTGGCTAATCCAGGAGCAAACGGCTCTTGGTAAAGATATCTCAAATCCGTTGACGGCTTGCAATTTGCCCAAAATTGTATGGTGTTCAGCTCACCATATCTTTAATTAGTGAAGAGTTGGCTAGCCCGCAAGTTTATGGCTTGTGATAAAGGCAGTTGGAAAGCCATAATTGGTAATCGACTCACCAAAGATATTTTATCTAAGAGTTGGCTAGTCCAGAAGCAAACGGCTTCGGGTAAAGACAAATCAAAACCGTTGAAAGCTGGTGATTTGCTCAAAATCATTTGGTTATCATTGTACCAAGGTTCTTACTTGAACTGAAACAATTGGCTACTCGAGAAGTAATGGCTTTTGGTAAAGAGACTTAAATCCATTAAGTTTTCACAAAAGATTGCTAGGGACTAGCAATAGTTTAGTGTGGGGATTGATGAGTGTGTAAATACTCATCATTTTTGTTCCTTCACCTTTGCAAAACCAGTCAAAAAACACTTTAAAAAGTCTCAAAAAGACAGAAAAAATATTTAGACTGTGTTTTATTCAATAATTGTAAAAATCTAGTCCCTGGTTATTCAAAACAATGTAATTTTTCATAAAAGGCCCTCAGGGATTTTCAAAGTGTCAAAAATTAGCCTTATAAAGTCAGTTTTGCAAAATGGCAACTATTGGTCCCTGAAGTTTCAAAGATTGGCAGAAATTACCCCGGGACATTTTTAATTTGAAAATTATCATTTTTGGTCCTTGGGAAAATTGATCTTGTCAAATATAGTCCTTATGATTAACTTTTGAAAATTACATTTCTGGTCCCTAAAGATTGGTGGAATTGCAATTTTGGTCCTTGTGTAAACACCACAACCCAACCGGACCTAAAATTACTTAACCCTAAACACAAATTCCCCATTACCCATTTCCCTGCAGCCCAATACACCAAGCCCAAACCCATACCCCTTTTGAACCTTGAACCATGAACCACCCTTGACCCTTGACACCCCCAGTCCAAAACCCTTTTTGACCCTGCCATTCTGCCAATATTACCCCGTGAACCCTTTGTCTATTAATAAAAACCAGTCAAACCTCGTTTGACCAAACCAAAACCCGCCCACGTTTTTCCCTCCTTCCCACCTTCTTCCCAACTGCTTTGCAACACCACCTGCAACACTCCAACCCATCATCACACCCCCACCCTATTCCTACCCTCCAAACACCCCAAGCCAAAATACATTTATTACACCTCCCCTCCCAAGTCATCAGGCCCAGTTGCAAAATTTGGTGCCAAAAAGACCAATCAAAGGCTTAGATCAACTCTGACCAATCCAATGGTTTAAAATGGAAGAGGAAACTTGTTGAGAGCTATATAAGAAGAAAGAAGAAGTAGCAGTAGCAACTGTCACTTGTTTTAGACCTTTCTTTTATTTTTCTTGTAATCGTTTTTAGTTTTTGAATGTTAAATCTTTCTGGGTTTCATGCTTTGTGTAATTTACAAGTTAATTCAAGTTTAATTCAAGATTGTTCTGCATTAATTTCACTTCTTTGCTTTGTTCATCTTTCCCGCCAAAATCAAGTTCATTAATTGTCCCATTTTAAATTGTTATAATAGTCCTAATTACTTTGTTCAACCTTATTTTTGCCTAATCAATAGGATTAAATAAGTTTCCTGGTTTTAAATGCAATTTTCCAAAAAAGTTTAGAAAAGTCAACAAAAGTCAACTCTACTGTAGCTCAGCTTAATTTGTTGCTTACTTTAGATTTCTCAGTTTATTTGCTATAATCATAAATTAGTTTTTGCCAAAAATCAAGAAAAAAGCCTAAAATAGCTTAATTGTAAGTTAGATAAATTAGTGCTTATTTAAGTGTTACAATCTGTTTTATTAGCTTGTTTATAAGTAGTTTAGTCTTTAGGAACCTAGAAATGTAGCTTATCCTCTCGAATTGCCCTTACCTGCTAATCTTAGAAGTTCAGGGTGTTTGGAACAACATTGTTTTGGGTAGTTTTTGCATGCTATTGTTCGTTTGGTCACTTGATTAAGTTTGATCAGAGATAATTAGAGCTAGATAAGTTGTTTTTAGTTGCTATTTAGCCCATTTAATGCCATTTGTAGTTTTTTAGTTAGATTAGGCAGTTTTAGAGTCGGATTTGCCATATTAGCATTTGTAGATCTAGACTCTTGTTAGTGCATGTTTTAAGTAGTTTTTGATGTCATTTAGATGTTAGAATAGGATCATAGGCCCTGGCACTATTTCCTCTGCTTTTAGCCATTTTCTGTTTTTAACTCGACATCAGGTTCCATATGCCCAAATCACTTTTAGTTTTGATTTTTAATTTCTTTGTTTTAAGTCCTTATGCTCTGAAATTTGGTACAGTAGTTATTTAGTTGCTTATCTACTAGCTTGTATTTTTATTTTATTTTTTTTTTAATTTTTCTTAATAGCTTTTCATTAGCTCAAACTGCCCTCTTGCATGCCCTTTTGGTTCTGTCATCAGCCCCCTTAGTAGCCTTCAACCAAACAGCCCCTTAGCTCTTATTTTAGCTTCTGTTGTTTTTTTTTTCTTTCCAGCTTATTGTAGCTTTTCACGAAGAAAGTTTTTTTTAATGCATTGCTTATTTTTAATCCTGAGTTAGTTTGGTAAAAGAAAAAAAAAATCAAAAGAGAAAAATAATAAGTGAGAAATGGAGGATGTGGGAATTGAACCCACGACCTGCTGCACTCTTGCAGAACGCCACACACCACACAACTTAAACCAACTGAGCTTGGGAACGTTTTTGTTATAAATGCGTTTAATTAATGTTTTAAAGAAAGTCGAATTCCAAGTTTAAAACCAAAATAAACAAAAAGGTGGGGAGGCAGGCTCGAACCTGAGACCTCCCACCTTTATGAGAGTGTTAGTGGTGTACCTGTATGACCATGCGCCCTTGGGTCTTGTCTTGGTTATTTCTTGCAACATCTATTACTTAAGGTCGTATGCTAGTTTAGGCTTATAAGTTTTAGCTTATTCTTAACAGCTTATCCGTATAAGCTGTTGATCCCATTTTATTTTTCTTAGGTCCCCCATAGTGTAAAGTAATTTCTGTAATTTTTGCACATTTTTATAAAATGGTTTAGTATTTTTAATTGATTAACTAGATTAAATTAGTTTTTAATTTGTACTAATAATTTTAATAGTCATAAAAATAATTTTCTTTTTCCAATAATTTTCTTTTATTATTAGGATTGTAAAATATATTTTCTATATCTGTAGGTATTTTCCTTCTTTATTTTACGTTTTATTTTCGACGTTACGTAATTTTATTTAAACATACGTTTTAGGTTTTAAACGTTAATCGATTTTAAATATAGAATTAAAATGACTTCAAAGTCTTTATTAGATTTAATTTCCTTAGTGTAATCAATCATAACCCCTTTCCTGTTCAATATCACCCGATCACAGATTCGTTGTATTACAGTTTACACACCTCGTTGGGACTTAACGACCCGGGGAATCCACTATATTCCAAGGGAAATTGCATTGGTTTTAGACTGTTTTAATTTTATTACGGTTGACCATTCACAAGTGGTTTACTTGTGTAATAAACTTGACAGTTCAGACCCGATCACGCCTCCTCCTGAACCCAAGAAGGTTGATAATACAAAGAAGAAAACCACTGAAGTAGCTAGTACGATTGGGACGAACATTGCTAAATCTAATCCTTTTGATGCACTTAATATGATAAATATTGATGAATGTGGCACTCCTACTGATGTAGTGGATTCTGGTAGTACAATGGAAGCAAAGGAGGTTAGGTCTCTTAAGACCGGTAATGTATCACAAGAACCGCTTATGAGTGATTCAGTGGAAGCTAACAAGGTTGGTCCTACCCCTATTGTTGAGAAAATTCGGAAGTTAGAAGAGCTTCTTATTGATTGGAAAGCTACCTTTTTTTGATGATGACGGTAATCTTATTAAAAATGTTAATTATCTAGGCAATAAAAAAAGATTTTTTGTCTACTTCTTCTATTAAGAAGGTTAACCCATTCTCTAAGGTGGGAGAGATTATTGACTCCGATAATGATGAAGAAGAGTTTGTGAACACTTTTGATGAGTCAATGAACCTATTTGGTGGTGGTCATGATCGTGAAGATGATTATGATTACGATCTTTCAGGAATTTGGATGCTTATTATGACACGTATGGTATCAAGCTCCAAGGCCTTGGTAGAAAGTAATTTTGTTTCCATAGGAGTCTAATGTTATCTTTTGAGTAGTGGTTTATTTTCTTGTATATAGAATAGGAAGTATCTTGTTATATAAGCTTTCCGCCTATGTAACGGGCTGAGATATGGGATTCACCCATATCCTTTTGTACTTAAACGTTTTTCTGAGTAATATATTTACTGAGTCTTTGACTTTTTACCCAAAAAAAGGAATGCACGAGTGTCCTTTTCAAATAAAATTAGACTAAATTACACCGTTCATCTTTGTGGTTTGCGTTGACCACAGCCTATTGTCCTTTACCGAAAAAATGCATCATCAGAACTTAAGTGCCAAACGTTTTTTTCCATTGGTCCCTCTTTCTAAAAGACGCCAATAACACTCGTTAAATGCCCACACGTGAAGGTATTTTGGTAATTTTACCCTTGACATCGTCTTCCTCCTTTTATCTTATCTTCTTTATCTTCATTTCATAACACTCTCTTACCCACCTCCATCTTCTTCCATATCTCCATCTTAAAAAACATTCAAACAAAAATTTGTAACAAAGTGGGTTCTGGTTAGATAAAATTCAAGCTCATATGGGTCGGGTCGAAACCCACCTTCAACCACCATCTTCACAAAGTGGGTTCGGGTTAGACAATGATGGAGATGTTTTCGAAACCTACCTGCAACCACCATCTTTACAACAGATCTAACACATACGAATCTAGTGGCCACCACATTCGCAATAAATATGGGTTCATGTTTTCATTTTAGGTGTAATTTGCATAAAGTTATTTAGTTTGTCTCTTTAATGATGTACAATGGATAACATATTTGTTTAAGGGCATTTACTATGATGAACTTTTATAAAGGTTTATAATAGTGTCAAGTCATCGTACATCATTAATTCATAAACATTTTTCTTGTTATAAACCTTTCTCTACTATGTATAAACTTTTTAAAGCTTTATAAAAATCTCACTAAACACCAATGCATTAAATTTAGAAGAGGTTCAAAATGCTAGATATTTTCATTTCACATAAACATGAAATACGTTTCCACTATAGTTAACAAAATGATATACATCTTCAAGTTTTCTTAAACCTTTTTATAAACCATCATAGTGAATGCTCTAAAAATATATTTTTTTCTGGTTTTGTTTTTATTAAAGAAGATAATGAAAGTGGTTGGATTTTTTCTTACCGCTTATGAAAGAAGGGGTTTTGCTTTTGTCAGACACTTTAATAATGAGTGGTGGTGGATGTTGTCTGGGTAATTTATTAAATTAGTATATTTAATACGCGTACAACACGCGTTCGGGGTCAAAGGAAACTTCCTTTTCTTCGAGCAAGTTTTTCAACCACCTAGACAATGAATCTAATTGTTGTAGTGTAGTATTAGGGTAAGCCTCGGGATTGATATCGTTCTCTAGGGGAATAGGAATGCTCGTGAGAAATTACTACACTAAGGTTGGGGTTGAGGAAGATTATTTTTTATCTTTTTTATACTTTTTAGAAAATTAAAGGTACGATCTCGGGGTATGGATTTGGAGGGTGGTACTTCTACCGATTACTCTACTATTATCTAATCTAATTAGCTAAGCTAAGGTGTAGTCTATGTCTATTGATGTGTGCTCGTATGATGATTAAAGATGTGTTTACCTAGATACTATTACTCCATAGTTATCTTTTATTGCTTGTTGAATTGTCACGTCTTTATTCTTAACGCGTTGTGTTTTCTAAGGTCGTAGGGTATGCTTTTCTCCCTAACTCTTTGAGAATACCTTAAGGTTATTGCCTACAAAATCTCTAGGATTCATAAACTAACTCTAAGGTTATCTTTGGATTTTTAGCCTACAATTACTTTAGGTGATCATAAACTAAAGTTCATAAAGATTACTCAAGCATTAAAAACACAACGATGGCCTATTGCAATCCTAAGCAAATTACAATTAAGGTAAGAGACAACCAATCAATAATTAATAACTAGGTTTCATGGATCTAGGCAAACACACAAGTAAATTAGCCGGACATGGTGAACATGCAAGCATACACACATACAATCGAAGACATAATGAAATCAATGAAGTAAATAACTTATCTTGATGTAAAATATGGTATGAGAACCCTAAGATACTGCCCAAACCGGACAAAAGTCGTTTTAGGTTTTTACTCCACACATCTACCTCCCTAAAAGTCTGAAAATTCGAATTCTATATATAGAGTTACAACTGTGACGGCGTCACCTTTTAATTGTGACGCCGTCAGATCGCCGCCATTAGGGTTTCGTCTTGGCCAAGTCAACTTTGAGAAGGCATCACGTTGTGGTTGTGACGTCATCTGCTTCAACTTCTAACGCTGTCTTAATCTGGATCTAGGCCGTCTGAGGGAAAAGGTCTTCGTGACGCCCTACTCTTCAAAGCCTGACCCCGTCAGGTGCAAAATAGCAAATTCACTCCTCAGCCATCACAATTATAGGGATGACATCCCCATTTGTTTCTGACGTCGTCGGGTGCACTTCCAGCAGCTTGAGTGTCTTGATCTTGACTTTAGCCATTTTCTTCACATATTCACGCCTTTTCATCCAAACAAGCATCATTCCAGCATTTTGCCTTCAAGAGACCTAAAAAGTGAAAAGGAACGAAATTAAGCAGTAACGGATAAAAAAGTAGGCGACTAAGGGCTTAAATAACCCCTCAAAAGTGTACCTTTTAAATCCTTATCAATATTTAGTTTTCATGTGTTTTTTAAGATGGAGATATGGCAATAGATTTTGCAAAATTGTCTCATGGTAAGTATGAATTGGTGGTAAGCAAAATTAAGTGTAAAAATAAATAAATAAAAGTCTTAATCACGAGGTTTTAAACCAATTACTAATGAATGGTAAATACTAATAGTATGACAATAGATTATGCAAAATTGTGTTCAGAATTTCTTCGTCAAATATGGTTCGCAGCTTGTAAGATCATTAATGACAAAGCTTTAGCGATCGTAAATACGATCCTACTATATAGTTTTGTAGATATATTAATTTGTATTAGACATAATACCTTATATTGACATTACCAAATTTAATATGGTTGCTTGACGAAGTAGCTAGTTTGATTATTGTGGTGTTTGTTTCTAGTCATATAGCCATGTTTTATCGTTTAAGTTACAAAAGAATTATAAAGGAAGGGACATAACTCAATCAAACATAGTAAGTCTCAATTGGTTTTTTTTTTTTTTTGGGTTTTCCTTTCACTTGCATGGTTACGATATTTATAAAATGGTTTACCCTTTCTAAAAAATATATAAAAGTTAAAGTAAAGAGAACACAACATACTGAATAACAAAGCCTAAAAACCAGTTTTCTAAAAAATCTAAAATTATTTTTCACAAGAAATGGATAAAAAAGTTAATAAACTTTGCGAAAATTATTTTTTTCTTGAGTAAATTACACCATTGATAACCAAACCGCGGCCAATTTACAAATTTGATCACCAAACCGTCATAGTGAATGCTCTAAAAATATTTTTTTTTCTGGTTTTGTTTTTATTAAAGAAGATAATGAAAGTGGTTGGATTTTTTCTTACCACTTACGAAAGAAGGGGTTTTGCTTTTGTCAGACAAACTTTACTAGTGAGTGGTGGTGGATGTTGTCTGGGTAATTTATTAAATTAGTATATTTAGTTTTCAAGTGTTTTTTAAGATGGAGGTATGATAATTGATTATGCAATATTGACTCATGGTAAGAATGAATTTGTGGTAAGCAAAATTAAGTGTAAAAATAAATAAATAAAATTCTTAATCAAGAGGTTTTAAACCAATTACTAATGAATGGTAAATATTATGACAATATATTATGCAAAATTGTGTTCATAATTTCATCATCAAATATGGTTCGCAGCTTGTAAGATCATTAATGACAAAGCTTCAACGATCATAAATACGATCCTACTATATAGTTTTGTAGATATATTAATTTGTATTAGACATAATACCTAATCTATATGGCCTCTTATATTGAAATTACCAAATTTAATGTGGTTGCTTGAGGAAGTAGCTAGTTTGATCATTCTGGTGTTTGTTTCTAGTCATATAGTCATGTTTTATCGTTTGAGTTACAAAAGAATTATAAAGGAAGGGACATAACTCATGCAGACATAGTAAGTCTCAATTGGTGTTTTTTTTTCCTTTCGCTTGCATGGTTATGATATTTATAAAAGGGTTTACCCTTTCTAAAAATATCTAAAACTTAAAGTAAAGAGAACACGACATACTTATTAACAAACCCTAAAAACCGGTTTTCTAAATAACCTGAAATTATTTTTCACAAGAAAAGGATAAAAAAGTTTATAAACTTTGTTAAAATTATTTTTTTCTTGAGTAAATTACACCATTGATCACCAAACTGCGCCCAATTTACAAATTTGGTCCTTTATTCTCATATTACACTTTTAGTCTCGAAATTTAATGTTTATTGCGCGCATGGTCCCTTTTTACTAACGTTCGTTAGCATTTCTCTTTAACTGGAAAGGCAACTTCATCTTTTCCCATTTGTTTTATATTCTTTTTTTTTGTCTCGTATACCACTTTAAACTTCCCTCCATCCACATAAAGAACTTCCCGCCATCTTTCACAAACACAAATTCACAACCATCATTTTCCAACGAAAACAATACCTTTCTACTAAACTCTACCAAATTATTATAATTTTTTTTAGTTGTGTCTAATTTCCGGATGCAGCTGACACAAGCGCACTTGAAGTTTTTGGGTGCGCCTAGCATTGTCTTATTAAAAATGTGTGTTTGGTTGTGTCTAATTTTTGGATTTTTGTCTTGTTCCTGATACATCTAGACACAAGCGCACGCGAAGTGTTTGGGTGCACCTAGCTTTGTCTTATTCGAATTTTGTGTTTTGTCAATTAATGAAGTTTTCTAATTTTAGGGTTTTTGGCTTTGGGGTGCGCCTAGACCACCCCCCCCCCCCCATTTTAGTAAGCCACTTGCCATTAACTTTAGATATCTAAATATACTAAAAACGATATACTTGCACCATTTTAGTTCACTCTTATGGTAACACCAACATTCTTCCATGAGATTGCAACACTCGCACTCCACGCTGTATAAACTCTAAACACGTCTTATCTTCTCAAAAGTGGTATTGATTGAACACGTCTTTGGATGAAATATTGGACAACAACAACCACGTATATAAGTTATAATTGTCTTAAGGATTGGTTTGCTTTTCATCATCCTAAATTTGTATTAATACAAATAAATTGTTATATTAAGTAACGATATACTTCTGTTCTAACTTGCATGCTAAGAGTTGTTCAACGAAAGCAAATTTTATTTTGTGCTAGAATTTGTATAACCTAACTAATTTATTACTATAAGTTAACCCTTACTTTTAATCAAATTACGCTTTAACATTTTGAATTATAAAGTTATAATTTTGCACATAATATCGACTTATTATCGTCGCAACACAAGAGCAAATAAACCCCTTGTTCATCAAATTCATAAACACAAAAATGAAAGTTAAGTTTTTTAATGCAAATCATTTTCGAATCCTAACACACCATTTAACTCATCTTCATCCACTACTTTTTTTTTTAATCCTTTCAATATAAAACAATAAAGTTAGATAAATCCAAGAAAACATTTCAACAATCCGAAAACACAAAATCATTTAATTGTTTTGTGATGAAAACCCAACAACAACATGCATGAACAATAAAATTCTAGATCCTTACAATCCAATTAACCTTAGTCACAATTAACCTAAGTTCCAGATATATATAATGTTTGACAGAAATTAGGTATGGGTTTTATTTGTGAATATGATGTTGTCTTTGAGATTGGAAGAAAGTTTCTAAAATAATATTTAGTGTTCTTTCATTTTTATTTTAGTGAAAAACAAAACTCTAAGTAGAAGTAAGGTAGAAGACAAAGAAACCAAAAAAGTTTAAGATATTTCAAATTTGGACGATATATAACGGAAGTGATCTTAAGGTGGGGTGAAAAAGAAGAAAGCTTTTAGGATGACAAACTTTATAACTGAGAAGGAGGAATTTTTGCCAGTGGTTAAAAAAGAATGGGGAAAGAAAATTAATGGATTTCACATGTACAAGGTGAGTCAGAAGTTGAAACTGCTTAAACATAAATTGAATCATTTGAGTTGGAAGAATGGAGATGTTCATGAAAGGGTCACTAATTTGAGAGATAAGATCAAAGTAGCTCAAGAGGAAGTTGATAAAAACCCTTTTTTGTGAGAACAGGAAAAAGGCTAATTGTATTTTACTACAAGAATATTGTGAGGCTGTGAAAGATGAGGAGAACCTTTTGTTGTAAAAAGAAATAATTGAATGGTTAAAAGAAGGAGACAGAAACACCAAATTTTTTCACAAAATCATAAAAGGGAGACAACATAAGAGTAGAATTATGGCTATTTGTGGAGAGGATGGGGTGAGATATGAAAATGAACATGTTGCTCAGCAGTTTTTAGATCACTTCCAAAGATTCCTGGGAACCAATGATGAGGTTGAAGAATTCAAAAACAATCATGTTACCTTTCCAAATAAGTTGTCAACTGAAGAGGCTTTTGATCTGATCAATCATATTAGTGTGGAAGAAATCAAGGCTGCAATGTTTGATATTGATGATTCTAAAGCACCAGGACCAGATGGGTACACATCTAAATTCTATAAAGCTGCATGGGGAATAGTTGGGGATGAGGTGTGCTTGGCAGTTCAGGAATTCTTCAATTCAGGGAAACTGCTAGGTGAGTTGAATGCTACATTAATATCCTTAGTTCCTAAAATTCAAACTCCCAATAAGGTTTCGGATTTCAAACCCATAGCTTGTTGCAATGTTTTGTACAAATGTATAAGCAAGGTTATCACAAATAGAATTAAAGGAGTGCTTTGGAAATTAATTAATGAGAACCAGAGTGCTTTTATAGCAGGAAGACAGATAACTGATAATATTCTTTTAGCACAAGAGCTTCTAAGAGGGTATAATAGAAAACAAAAAATCAAAAAGTGTGCCCTTAAAATTGATTTGCAAAAGGCTTATAACACTTTGGATTGGAAATTTCTTAAGAGTGTTTTGGAGCAATTTGATTTTCATAGCAAGATGGTAAGCTGGATAATGACATGTGTCATTACTACTAAATTCACTATGAATGTAAATGGGGAAAGGATATGATACTTAAATGGAGGTAGAGGCTTAAGATAGGGTGACCCAATCTCACCTTATCTATTCACCATGGCAATAGAAATTTTCAATCTACTTATGAGGAAAAATATTAATACTGCTGAGGAATTCAAATACCATCATGGCTACAAGAAGCTTAAGATCACACACTTGGGATTTGCTAATGATTTAATTGTATTTAGTCATGGAGATATTAAGTCAGTAAAGGTGATTAAGGAAACTTTGGAAGAGTTTAGCAAACTATCTGGACTCAAAGTCAATATGCAGAAAAGTACTATCTTCTTTGGTGGATTGTCAAAACCTGAGCAGGAAAGTATTATACAAGTTCTACCATTTACAATTGGGAAGCTACCTGTTAGGTACTTAGGGGTACCACTGATAACAAAAAGGTTAAGTATTAGTGACTGCAAACCACTGATTGAAAAGGTAAGAAGTAGAGTTCAGGATTGGAGAAATAGAGCACTCGCATATGCAGGAAGAGTACAGTTGATTGCCTCAATCCTTTCTTCAATGCAAATATACTGGGCTTCTGTTTTCATACTACCCAAAGCTGTGGTGAAGGAAATTAATAAACATTTGAAAGGTTTTCTATGGTGTCAAGGGGATCTAACAAGAGGAAAAGCCAAGGTATCATGGACAACTATTTGTAAACCCAAAGATCATGGAGGTTTAGGAATTAAAGATTTACAGTTATGGAATGAGGTGATGATCATGAAACATCTTTGGAACATAGCTGCTAAAAAAGATACTTTGTGGGTCAAATGGATTAATATTGAAAAGCTGAAAGGGAGAAATATATGGGAATGGCGAAGAAAATAATAATAGTATGGGGTGGAATAATATTTTAAATCTAAGGGAGAAAATGAGAAAACATGTGGTATATAAACTTGGTAATGGAAAGAGTGTTTCAGCTTGGTATGATAAATGGAGCATTGAAGGTCCTTTGTGTGATTTCATTTCTGCTAGGGAGATATATAATGCAAGGTTCATGAACATTGCCAGATTGATAATGATCAGAATGAAGCTGGAGTTGGCATGTGGAGTGGCATATTAAGTTTCCTAACCTCAACAATATTCAAGTTCCTACCCTGCAAAATGATACTATGGATAGTCTTTGGTCACAAATTCTGGGCAAAGGAAGAAGTTTGCAACAAAAGTGGTTTGGAAGGATTTATGTTGTAATGGTAACAAGGTGACATGGCATAAGTTGGTTTGGTTTGCACAGAATATCCCTAACCACTCTTTTGTTCTCTGGATGGGAATTCAAGAAAGACTTATGACACAAGATAGGATTGCATAATGGTTTCCCAACAATGATATGAAATGTGTATTCTGCAAGCAGTGTAATGATTCTCATCAGCATCTGTTTTTCAGTTGTCCTTATACTAGCAAAGTGTGGAGTGAGTTCGCAGTTGATTGATATAAAGTTCTCATTCAATTGGAGTAACATTGTTCAAGAGTTCTCCATTCTTAATGCAAACAGAAATATATGGAGCATAGTTAGGAGATTGGTCCTGGCTGCAGCTATTTACTTTGTATGGCAAGAAAGGAACACAAGAATCTTCAACATACTTGAAAAACAGTGGAATCATTGTTACAGAATGCTAAGGAAAGTATAAAGTGGAGGATTATGAATTTTGTAGTGAAGGACACTGCTAATGTCAAGGTTGTTGAAACTAAATGGAATGTGCAGATGAGAAGAACCAAGAAATCTGCAACATAAAGTTGTAGTTTAGATATCTGTTGTTGTTTCAGTTGGAAAGTATAGTGATATGTATAGTTGTGAGTTTTGTTTTTAGAATGCTTGTTGTTAGTCAAGCTTATTTGTGTTTTAGGCTCTTTTAAACTTCATGGGATATGTCCATGGAAGGAAGAAGAGTCTATATTACTTTTGTGATTAATAATATTTCACTTTTCACAAAAAAAAAATAACGGAAGCTCACTAGTGGTAGCCCGATCAAAATTTTAAGATATTTCAAATAGAAAACCACATGGACATACGGTGTAATTGTTAAAGTTTAAAGATGAAAGGTGCAAAGGGACAAATTTTCTTAATTAACTCAAAATTCTATGTCTTTGGTAAAACGTATAGTGAGAGCTATTTACGTAAAATATTACCCCTCAAGCGTTTTTGTCTAAAGTTGTTAGTTCATTTAGCTATTTAGCTAGTATTTATTATGTATATTTATTGCTATTCTATAGTTTTAATGAATACAAATTTGGGGCTCTAAAGAGGTGGGTCCTTAAGCGGTTCATCACTTCGTTCATTCATCTTGAAGACGGCCCCTACTTTTTATCGTGTTTCAACTCTGTTGCTTCAGTTTTTAGTCTATGAAAATATCGGTTTTTGGCTGATAAAAAAAAAAGCAGGTTCATCAGATTAATAATTTTGGACTAAAGACTTAAAAGTGTTGTTGGTGTATTTTTATTATTCTTTTTAGAGAATAAAACATGCCACGCATATATTGTTTTCTAATTTTAGGGTATGAAATCTTTTCACAACCATCAAGTCATGGAGAATTATCTCTAGTTCTTCTTATTCTTTCACATTTTTGGTAATTTAGATAAACTTCTGCATTGTTTTAGAGTATTATGTCGTTGTGTGTTTGTTACAATATATTTTTTCTTGTGTTTGTTCGAAACTTAAGAGTTCTTCACTAACCAACACATAAGTATTACACAAATTTTTTCTTAAACCCCAAGCACAAGGTTTCATATGGATCTGGTTATCTTACAGATGGAGGTAAAATATCAACTTTCTGATGCATTCAGGGTGCTTATAATTTTTTATTTTTTATTTTTTATCTTTTTTTTATTAATTTACAAAGTGTAAATTTTCTTTTTTGGTTATTAAGCCTGCTGCATCTCAAATCTAAACTCAAACTTAAAATTTATATCAAAGTTAAACTCAAACTCAAATTTTCATGCTTGGACGAACACACATGGAAGCTTGTTTGTGTTCGTTCATTTAAGTTTAACCGAACAAATATACGAACATTCTCATTAAATCGGACGAAATTTTGTGTTCATGGTCGTTAAGAAAATAAGGTTGTTCGCATTCGTTTATCTTCGTTCATTCAGGGGTTAAATGTACATATATTAACATATAATAACAAACATTAAATATGATATACCATTTGTTTTTCGTGTATTCGTTTGTCTAAATATGTCTATTTTACTAAGTTTATAATAAATATTTACGGAGAGTCTAACGTAAATAAATAAACCAACATTCACAAACTTATAATCAGACGTTAACATGACTTGTATTCATGTTAGTTGATTTAACTAAACAAACACAAAAACATGTTCCTTCAATTAACAAATAAGTAAATGAATTTTTACTTAAAGGTTAATGAATAGTTCATTGAACAACTATCGGTAACCTCTGTTTTGAAAAAGTTATGGTGCTTTTAATGTAATTTAACGTGTCAGTCAATATGAGTTATTTTTACATTACAAACATATGTTTTGGTTATTATCTTGCGTTTTGACTAAAATTAAACGTGTCATAGAGTTTTCTAACTAAAGCTGGCCAGATGTATATCAGAATGAACAGAAGGTATGCAAAAGAAGTTGTGGCTTCTGTTGATCATAAGCAGGGCGTTTGTAAGGTTTGTAAAGTAGGGGAGAAAATTGATAGCTCTTGGTTAGTATAAAATCACTATAAAAACCTTATAAACGCAACTGTTTGCTTGTTAGTATAAAATCACTAGAGTTTGCTTGTTAGTATAAAATCACGATTCAACTGAAAGCAAGCAAATACGTTATAACTGAAAGCACCATAAACATATAAACATATACGGGTCTGTTTTGTATTATATTGCTAACTAACTTTGTCCTGCATCAGGTTATAAGTTAGTTCCAGGATGTACCATACTTGACGAATGAGTGTTAGGTTGCTCAAGTACCCAAACTGATAGAATTGAACAATATAAAGGTATCTTCAATGCAAATTATAGATGTTACCGTCTAATTAATTTAGATTGATCCCATTTATATGTGTCTATCCTCCTTTATGCATTAGGTGAAGTAGCGCGGGTAGAGTCACTGAAAGAGGAGTTGATCTATCTACCAGGGAGGGAAAACGTGACTTAATTTCTTTGAAGGTAGAAAAATTAATGTCAAACTATTTTTGTATTTGGATCACTTAAAATCGCACATTTGGATCATTTAAAATTACAAATGTCTCATCTAATCACTATTGACTCAAATTGAACTTCAGGAGAATTAAGTGAAAGCACACGGTAGATTCAAGGAATTTACGGTGTAAATATGGAACTAAGTCTAGATATCTAAGTTCGATCAGTGCTTGTTGTATATAATCTGCCCATATTTGTTTATGGTCGGTGGTAAGTTTTGTCTCCGATTGATGTAGTTGTCTGTCATTTTGACAAAGGCCTTCTATTTCGTGTGTTTATTTTTTAGAACTATATTCAAGAGGACGTACTCCATATCATATAATATTTCTCCTAAAATCAGCACATATGTTAATCCTTTGTTCACAAGTCTCATATGCAAATGAGTTTCACCTGGGTTAAGAAAGACATAAAATTGATAAACACATAAAATTGAGGTATGTAAGATAGGTTAGTTTGCTAGCATTTCATAAAGCACGACAAGGGATAAACAACAACTTGCATGGGATACAAAACTTCCATCATGTATATCTTTTTATAGCTTGGTTGACCATAGGCAAATATGCTCACTTGATATCCTCAAACACGATAGCATCAACAGAAGATTTTCAATCGGTTTCTTCGCCTGTCTACACTCTCATCGGACCCCTTCTAACACACCGGTGAAAATTGTCACCGTGGCTGTAGTAAATTACAGGTTTGCCACTTGCTTAAAATATTAGAAGTTATATTAGAAATACTTCACAGTTTCGCTGCAATTTATATGCTACTTGGTTTCAGTATGAACTCATATAGATATTGCCTTTACTTACAATAGACCTTTATGAATAACTTCACACTTAAAAACTTAAAACTAATTATGTGAATATTTGTTAAAATCATCTTGTGAACTTGTATATGCTCTCGATGCTACATTATATGTCTCTTTTAGACAGAAGATTAGTTATTTGTTCAACAGACCTGATCGATGGGATTACAAACTGGAACCCTCAAACATCTTCTCTGCTTCTTCTATACGTCGACACTTGTAGATAAATCTCCTATCTTCAGCCCTTGTTCTGGTTAGATGGAACAAAAACCTCCCAATCAAGATAAACATACACTCATGGGTCTACAATTAGACCGTCTTCCCACTCACAATAACCTAGCTTGATGCCTGCGGAATTGATCTTGATTCCACTCGATATCCGGTGTGTGATGAAGACACTGAAATTGCGCTTCACTTATTTATGGAATGCCGAGTGGCTGCTCATTTATGGAATCTTGTTTTGGTTTGGTTTTATCTTGGGGATTATCCTAAAGATATTCCTAGTTTAATCTCATGGAATAAATCGGTAAACTTAACATGTTGGTAAAAAATTGTTTCAATGTGGAAATTCAAACAACTACTTGGATCATATGGAAGTATAGGAATAGACCTTGCTTCGACCCGACGACTCATAGGAAAGATACTCTTGGCGATGAAATAAAAAATCTAGCAAACTCGTGGATCATTCACTGGAATAAAAGCTGATCCAAACTGGGTAGACTGGAATTGACATTGTGATTCAAAACATGCTTCTACAACTTTATTGTAATTCTCTTCTCCCTCTAGTCTCTTGCTAGAGTGTTTTTAATAAAATGCCGTTAAATAAAAGGTCACATGCTTAAAATATGTGTTTCTCAAGAGAGTTAACTTTCTCTCAAACTTTATACTGCATCTGTACATAGTTTCCCTTGGCTGCTGCTATGTGAAAAGAATGATTTCTGGTAATGGAACTGATCGATAATCAAGCATACATGAATCAGATGAGTTCTGTTTAAACTAGTTCAGTCTCGAACCAGAACTTGAATGTTACTTAGGTTTATTAGTTTTTTTCTAAATTTATATAAAACTAAAGCAACGTCATTCTTCAAGTTTGGAAATGCCAATAATTAAATGCAAGAGTGAGACTCGGATCTGATTATGGTTCTGAACCGGACTATACTGGACTAAAAAGTAAGAACCAAGCTTTGAAGAATATAAACTTGTTCATATAACATAGAGGTGGCAATTTAAGACCCAATGGTTAAATTTGGGTCTAGTGGGTAAATTTTTTTAATAAGATGAGTCTAAATGGGTTTAGTTTATTTTAATAAATAGATCAGTTGGGTATAGTTTATTTTAATTAATTAATATTGATGGGTATAGTTGGGTCTAATAATATCCCGTGGATTAGAATACAATATTTACATGGTCCGTTTTCTCCGTTTTTAACGGTTTTTACATTTTGTCCGTTTTACACGTTTTCGATCGTTTTTTACGTTTTTGTCTGTTTACCGCGTTTCTCTACTTTTTTTTACGTTTTACGTCTATTTTTTTCACGTTTTGCTTGTTTTCACGTTTAGTGTTTTTCACGATTTTGTGCTTTTTCTGGCGATTTAGATACATTTTTTACGTTTTGTCCGTTTTTTGACAATTTTATACGTTTTTGCCGTTTTCGTCATGTTTTTTACGTTTTTGTCCGTTTTAATGGGTTTTTCACGATTTCGTCAGGTTTTTACTGCGTTTTCGTCCAGTTTTTACGTTTTAAGCGTTTTCACGTTTTCGTCTATTTTTTTACAATTTTTATCCGTTTTACCGTTTTAAATTACATTTTTCTACGCTTTTGTCGTTTTGACAATTTTTATGCGTTTTGCGTTTTTAAAACTTTTAACGTTTTTCGTTTTAAGTCCGTTTTTACGTTTTGTCGGTTTTGCGTTTCGTCCCTTTACGTTTTTTACGTTTTCGTCCGTTTTTTCACGTTTTAAGCCCGTTTTTTTTTTTTTTCACGTTTTCGTCTTTTTGATTTTGTCCGTTTTCACGTTTAAATGCATTTTTACGTTTTTCTCCGTTTTTACTCGGTTTTCTCCGTTTTACTGCGTTTTGTCAAATTTTTTCGTTTTCGCCGTATTTTAACTACTTTTACGTTTTGTCCGTTTTCCAAATTTTTGTCCGGGTTTTTCGTTTGTCCGTTTACCGCGTTTTCGTGGGTTTTCGTTTTTATCCGTTTTTACGTTTTTGTCCGTTTTTCACGTTTTATGTCTTTGTCGGTTTTTGTTTTCGTGTTCTGTTTTTCGATTTTTCGCCCGTTTCCGTTTTCGTTAAACTTGTTTCACGTTTTTGTTGTTACGTTTTACCGCGTTTTAAGAGTAAATTTTTCGTTTCGATCCATTTTTAACATTTTCTTTGCGTTTTTATCCGTTTTGCATAAAAACGGACCAGCAATAAAAAAACAGATGAAAAGCGTGTAAACGGTGCTGCATATAAACTCTGGCCAGCGTTAATAAAGCTGGCGCTGTAGCTGAACAAAAAATGGACAGCGTGTAAAATTAACAAAGCGGGCGGCGCGATATTGAAAGCCGGCAAAATGATTAAAAAACGGTAAAAAGCGTGTAAAAATGCATCGCTGGCAGCGTAAAAACAGATAAATAAATAAATAACGTTAAAGCGGGCCAACGTGTTTCGAACGCGTAAAAAAGCGGGCAACGTGAAACAAAGCGAAAAGTTAAAAAGCGGGCAGCATATAAAAACTGCAACACGTTATAAACTGGCAACGTTAAAATGACGTGTGAAACGCAAATAAAGTAACTAACGAAAACGTGTAAAACGAATAAAATAAAAAAAGCAGGACAAGCGAAAACGAAAAACGTGAAAAATGTTAAGCGGGGCGAAAACGTAAAAAAAAGACAAAACGTAAAAACCCGGACGGAAACGTGTAAAACGGACAAAAACGTAACAAACAGAGAAAACGGACAAAAAGTTAAAATGGGCAAAAACGTAAAACTTGACGAAAACAGTAAAAGCAGGAGAAAAACGTAAGCGAGGCAAAGCGTGTAGCGGCAAAACGTAACAACAAAGCAGACTAAAACGTAAAACAGAACAACAACGTAAAAAAGGGACGCGTGTAAAACGGACAAAAAGCGTAAAACGGCCAACGGACAAAAACAAAATACGAGGCGGAAACGTAAAAAGCAGACGAAAGCAGTAAAACGAGAAAAATCGGTAAAAGCGGAGAAAAACGAAAAAAACGGACTGGCGTGTGGCGAACCCAAAAACATAACAAAAGCGAGACGAAAAAGTAAAACGGACAAAAACGGCGAAAAAAATGGACGAATAAGTGTAAAAACGGACAAAAACCTGACGAAAACGGACAAAAACGTAAAAAAAAGGGTAAAAAACGGGCGGCGTAAAAAACATACGAAAACGAGGTAAAACGGGAAAAGAAAACGAGTAAAACGAAAAAAAACAGGACGAACGTGTGAAAACAGGCAAAACGTAACAAAAGCAGGGAAAGCGTGTAAGCGGACAAAAGCGTAAAAAAACCCGGCCAACGTGTAAGCGTAAAAAACGAACAAACGTGTAAAAGCGGGGAAAAGCGTATAAAAACTGATGAAAACGTAAAAATGGATGAATACTTTTTCTTTTATTACAATAATTAATTATTATGTTCCATGATGAAGCAAAAAAAAAACTAGCAAAACTCAAAAAACCGACCGACCGACCCGACTCTTCTTAATTTATACCCATACCCATCTAGACCCATCCTTCTAAGTGACCCATCTAGACCCATACCCATATAGACCCATACCCATCTAAGACTCAAGACCCAACCCAACCCAACCCAACCATTTTGCCACCTCTAATATAACATGCAAATAAGATAAACGTACTGATAATATATTAAGAGTCGTACACACATTAATAGTAATGCATACACATCTTATTAACATAGCAAATGAAGATCCAACATGTAGATCTATATTTATACTCGCGGTCTCTAAGATGATGCTAAATTTTCTTACGAGTAGCAGAATATTACATATAGAGCCCCACGTTAAGCAACCTTTGAGATGGGATAAGTATGAGTGGTTTCATTTTCTTTAATGAGATGCCAAATTTCTCAGAGAGGTCGAGTGTTTCACCCTTGAGCAAGCTCCAGTCGAATGAATGCAAGAGCGATGCCAAGATATACATTTGCATTTGATCGGCTAATGTAATACCTGGGCACACTCTTCTCCCTGATCCAAATGGAACAAACTTGATTTTTTCCCATTGTAACCATATTTTTGTGTCTCATCATTGGCCAAGAACCTGTCGGGGTTGAATTCCAAGGGATTATCCCAATAGCGAGGATCACGTTGCACTGACCAAATATTCAGAAAGACATGAGAGCCCTTTGGGATAGTGTATCCCCCAACTATGCAATCCTTATGTGGGGACCGCGGGTTTAAGAAAGGCCCTACAGGGTGCAACCTCGATGCTTCCTTAAATGTTGCCTCTAAGTATTGTAATTTCGAGAGATGGAATTCTTCAACAATGTTATTTACTCCTACAACTTGTACTAATTCTTCTTGAATCCTTTTCATTACTTTAGGATGTCTGATAATCTCGGTCATTGTCCATTCTATCGATGCAATCGTAGGATCGGCTCCTCCAATCGCAATGTTCTGATTAATACAACAAATGAAATCTTAACCAAGTTGTCACAAAAAATTAGCAAATCATCAAAATCATCAATTAGTTTATTTTTGTGTTTGCGTACTCTTAAACTGTTATGTGATTTCAAAAGTCATTTATACATGAAAAAGTTATACTATATCGATCGTTTAGGTGATTTGCCCATAAACGAAATATTAAGCTTAATTAATTGCCGTGAATAGTCGCCGTTCAAAAAAAAAAGAAAAGAAAAAAAAGAGTTACCGTGAGAAGTGCCTTTATTTCCTCGAAGGTAAGCTTTTTCTGGTCCTGAG